>JAUBNQ010000026.1:15342430-15358686 GCA_032353495.1 Ctenopoma kingsleyae | reverse complement strand
TTCCCAAATAGTGAGTGCTAAATTGCATGCACAGTCTTGAAAATTGCACATTTCGTTTGTGGGCATTTTGATGGAATGGAAGGTGAATGACAAAATCTGAAACAAAGTGGAGGCAGCTGTATTTAAATGAAGATGTTGTGTGTTTCACTGGTGTCTGGCATGGAGAGCGTAAATAATGACCAGTATAGACGCAAGAGGAAATTCGATAAAAGCTGTAAGTGGGAGAGGCTGATAATTGCTTTGATGAGCTACAGCAATGAAATCTCAGTAAAACAGGAAGAACCATTTTATAGAAAGATCACTCCAATAACTCTTGTGCAGCCAGCAACTGCATAAAAGTCACGTTTGGACTCAGTTAGTGTTTCCAGGGTGCACAGAAAGCAAAGTGAGCAGACTATATTCAACTCATTTGTGTTTTAGCTAGTCAGCTAGCTGACTGTGGAGCATTTTGCCTCTATGGCCCAAAAGAGTGTATGTCAGAGTGTTGCATTTTGTGCCAAATGTTAAAGCATGATGATGTGTTGTAACTAATAAAAGTTCAGTGCCAAATGTTCAGCCTGTGGTTGAGGGGGGATGGTGAATAGCATTTCATTTCTCCTTTGCATCCTACTCCTCATAGTCTTCGGTGCACATGCACCTGCTTTTCAAAGGTAATACTACTACAAAGGTATTACTTGGGCAAAAACTCCTCATTTTGCATATTTATGTCAAAAATCCACAGTGTGCACTATTTTGCTCATTTCAAAGTCACAGTCCTCAGCCGATACTCTTAGCAGATTAGCTTGTGCTATTTTTTGCAGGTGTTATGAAGTTTGCACATGAGTGAGTTTATTACACTCAAACCTTTAATAAATCAGGCCGTTTCTGTGTCAATACTGTTACTAAACCAAATATCTGGTCCTGGAATAAAGCCTTACATTTAGAAGCCCCATGTGAAAGGAGTTCATTGACATTTAAAACTGTGGTGTGGTTCAGTGTTTTACATCATAAGTTAGTTATGTTATTTTGTCCACCCCAACAACATAAGCCAGTTCCTGTTTTTCAAGTCATTCCTGTAGAGTCATGTTTCTAGAGGGGTGGGTAATGATTTAGCAGAAAAACTAATACCAATATTTTCACCAGGCTTCAAATTCTCAAAATGCAGGGAAAGAAAAACATGATGATCGACACTGATACATCATATCAAGCTCTAAACTTCTCAGCTCCTTAATCATTTGAGGAAAGACTAGAGGGAAACACAAACAGCAAGAAGAACAGAAAGGAGGTGGGACGTAGAAGAATGTTTTGTGATGTACAGATTCCTGAGATCACATGTAGCTGTAAGCAGGCTGCATGTGTGAAAGAGCTCTTTGTCTGCAGCCCAGGTTCTTGGGTTCAGCTAATCAAATGGATTATAGACAGCTTTGAAAGTCTGCCCATCAGAATTGGCCATCCACACAAAAACAAACACACTGTAGTGGCTGCAACCATCCACTTTCACTAAGGTGCCTGTTTGTGTTTGTGAATGTGTGTGTCTGCTTATCAGTGCACTGGACTGTAGCTATCTCATAAATTGTGCATTTAATTTTTAGGTGTTTTGCAGGTGATCTGCTAAGACAAATTGTGTGATTGACAAGAGGTGCAAACATGGTGAAGGTAGTCGTATTTAAATGAGGTTTTGCATCTTTCACAGGTGTCTGTGATGGAAAGTTTGGAGAATGACCAAGAAATTACATCCAGAGGAATTGCAGGTGGACATGGAAGAGGTTAATAATAATAATATTTTCCTCCTGCTCCTTAAATAACAGCAGTCACTTATACGCAAGCAGATTGCACCTCCTTTTCAAACATAATTTATAAATCACATAAATCACATTGCCTGTGTTTTTGCATTTTTTCTTCTCTATATTTTGTGCAAAAATGTCCCAATTTGCATATTTATGAAGGCAGAGGTGCAAAATCCACAGTGTGCACTATTTTGCTCATTTAAAAGATGCAATCCTCAGTGTGTTCTCTTAGTAGATCAGCTTGTGGCGTTTTTTGCAGGTGTTTGCAAGTTTTCATGTGATTTAATGCATGCAAACCGGTCTGTGTGTGTGAACTATAAATTAGGGTCCATTTCCACACATGTCCAGTGTCATGAGAGGAAACTTTCTGCTCTTTTTTCAAATGATGATTAGCAAGTGTATGATTCAATTTTTATGAGAAGGAAAACAGTGCAGACTGTGTATATCTGCAGTTTACATATTATTACATTGCGCTGTTTCTTTTCTTACCTGACACATCATTGTTATCTGTACCAATTTCTGGCATTTTAATAAATCCCAGATCTTGTTATTCCCTGTCTCTTTCAAGTGCAGCATCTGTTTGTACTGCTGTGTCAGAGCTAATCAGTGGCTATTATTCATAGCTAAATGATGTTGAATGAAAAGTTCCAGGAATGCGTTTTAGGAAAATCTGTTTAATCACATGGATTCATTTATATTTAAATTAAACACTTGGGGCTGTTGTACATCTCCAAACAAACCAGTAATTAAAAGGATTCGTACTTCATACTGCAGGTTCATTCTCACGGCTATTGGTTTCAGCAAGATCTCTGGGGTCTCAGGGAAGATTTTTGTAAGCATTTCAAAAGACCTTCTCCAAATTCAACAGAATTTCTGATATTGTTTGTGAACCAAGAGGTTAGAGCCTAATGGCAGAAGGACTCAGGCTTATCAGTGAGGATGCAGACTTGTAACACTGCTTCTGATCCTGAGGCTTGATTACTCATCTCTCCCAAACTGGAAAGCACTGTGATTTTCCACTTGATCTATGTGCATGTCCATGTGCGTGTGTTTGCATTTTCTTTCCACTCTGTTGAGGAGTTTCCACTGAGTGTTTACTTAGAAGAACAGAAAGGTCAAATCGTGAAGGACTTGGTTTACCCTAGTGTTTCAGTCATGGAATTGCACATATCTTTGTCTCTCTGTCGCTTGAATTCATCTCTGTTGTTTTTTTACATGCTGGACACCCACAAATATATCATATAAAGTCAGAGGTAGTCAAAAACACACAGGCCCTCACACACACACACACACATACACACACACACCTCAACGCCCTGAGCTCCCAGGAGGACAACAACTGCCTGGAAATATGAAAGCTGGAAGGCCCCTTGAGACACTGAGGAGAACAAACTCTTCCGTCCAAAAGACATTTTGCAACAGTGAGACATGACATGTATAGGGCTATGTCTAATAACTCTCACAAATACTGTACATAGTAGATACACATACTAGTCATGTGTGTGTTTGTATTGTATTTAAACATAGATTTGAACATAAATCATGTTAAATAAAGTTAAAAGCAAAATATGAACTGCTTTTGCCAACACCACATAAGAAAATTGCAAAATCCTCTCTAGTTTTTTTCTTTTTATTTGAAAATGTAACTGACTACTGTGTCTGTATCTAATCAACCACAATGGTGATGCACTGAGCTTTGCGCAATGGGATAATTTACGGTTGATTGCAATTCAGTGTTTTTTTTCCTTGTTTACTTCCAGTATATGTTGAAATAGTGAAATCATGCAGTCACCACGAGTTTTCGCATAGTCACTTTCACTTTCTCTCTCTTTCTGTCTCTTTTGCTATTATTGCATTAGGAAATTTAAATGCATTGTTTTCCCTTTCTCTCTGAAATTTTCCACTTTCCTTACTTGTACGCATCTCTGTGCTGCAGATGTGAATTTTTGTGGTGGATTTATCTACACAGCTGATGCCTGTCAACTCTATGTAGAGAGCAAAGGCTGCATTGACCAGATAACTGGATCCAAATTTTTGTCCTTGCTTGACCTCAATGACCATTTAAAGCCTCTGGAACAATATTGCAGTGGATCATGATTATGCAAAAACAATGAGAAGAGGAGAGGGCTTTAAATATGATCAAAAGAAGAAATAGATCTACATGATTTCTCTCTGGGCTTTGGGGCCTTTGTAGGCACCAGATGAGACAATCTGCTCTAACTGTGGTAATCTGCAGATATATTCAGAGGCACCAGTGTAGCACTGTGGGTTTCAATCCAGAGTGGTGTACAAAAATGTACCTCCATGACTACTTCTTCCATGGATTCCGCTGAGCTTCATGTCATTAATGAATTTATCATTCATGTCACACTACTTTATCTCATTTTGTTTCCGTCTCACACATAGTGCCAAATTCTTCAGTTACCACTGGCTTTGTCTTCAATCAGTTCTATAAAAGCTGTCACTAATCCTATGGATGTTCTGAACTATGCCTAACTATGCTACTAATTCCAGCAATTATACCAGGAAATTTGTTCCCTGTCTCTCTGGCTCCTGTCCCTGTGGTCCCAGTGGCTCCCAGGGCTTTGATGCGTCCAGCTGGCATGGCTGAGGGACCTGGGACAGCTGGGATACTTGACCACCAGGATTACAGCAACCCATTCATCATCTGCAACAGCTCATCAAGACAAAAGCTTTTCCATTTGAAACCCATTGGAAATGTCTCCAGGTTCCCAGCCATCACTCCAATTGTTGTTTCATGATTAAATATAAACCTTTTCTTATATCTGTAATGTGTTTGTATAACTACTTCCCCCAGGATATGACTGATTTGACTGGTAAACCTCATATATGACCTGGCTCTCAAAAGCTGCTAGAGGTGTTGGATGTCCAAAGCAGGAAAAGGTTTTCAGCAGTAAACCTCAAATCTTATAAACCTGCAGCATGAAAAAAAACGTCATCCACTGGTATTGATGGTTCCCAAAAGTTTGAGCAGGGACTTTTCACTGTCCAATTAACCATCTGTCTATATGAGCTGAGTTGATATATAAAGTAGAAAGTGTTGAATCAGTGTTTAGAATTGGAAATGTGCTATAGCTCTTTTCAAACACTGCTGGCTTCATCTGTCTGTTCAAACAATTGCTTATGGGCTTTCAAACACTGGTTATATAAATGATGGGACCATTATGGTCAAAGCAGCCTTACAAACACACACAATCTGTCATCTGATACATGTGAGCTCGTTGGGAAATAAATGATTTCAATGGAGCGGAAAGTTCACGGTTTCCTTACAGGTTAATGTGTTACCGTAGTGATGGATTAAAACGTGTGTTGCACCTGAAGGTTTAATTAATGACAATTGTAAATGTGAAAGATGTCCACCCTCAATAGTGGATCCCTTAATGGGTGTCCAGATCTTTTTCATTAGCCGTCAAGCGTAGCTAAAAATGAAAGAAGGTTTACACACACACACACACACAAACAAAAAAATAATTCATCATCCATGTTTTTCACAGAGTTGTGTTTGTGCAGTCTCTGATGAATGTTTTTCTTTTACGCCACATTACTTGGTTTTATCTCTCTGCTGTTGTGCCATCTGTTTTGCAGCTTTGCCCTATCACTACCCCACTGCTGCCAAGTCACCACTTATTAGCTGGCTGTTATTTTCATGTTAGTGCTTCACCAAATAATACTTATTTTTTGTTAACTTGTGTTTCTTTCCCGACAACATGTACACACTGAGTTACTAAATGGACCATGTAGTGTGATTGTTTTGTCAACTACTTTTTCCAAGATCCATCACAACCTTTAAGCCAGAACTGACACAAAGTCCCTAATGTGTTTGATTTGAATAGCGGAAATTGCAAGTGTGTGTAATATGAGCAATAGCTTTAGAGCA
This sequence comes from Ctenopoma kingsleyae, assembly GCA_032353495.1. Taxonomy (NCBI): domain Eukaryota; kingdom Metazoa; phylum Chordata; class Actinopteri; order Anabantiformes; family Anabantidae; genus Ctenopoma; species Ctenopoma kingsleyae. Next base: position 15,353,022 of record JAUBNQ010000026.1, on the reverse strand, counting down.
GCTACTGATTTGGCCTGTTGTTCCGATATTCTTCATTGTTGTGCTGCTGAAATTGTTCTGTGTTCTTTGTGCATAATAATAATAGTTGAATGATAGGTTTATTTTCCTCAGAAGCAGAAAAAGACACACTTTTCTGTCTTTGAAAGAAGCTGTTCAGATTGTTACAAAAATGTCGGACTTATTTAAGCACAAGCCTAAAACATAACGTTGAATGCAATGTTAAAGAATAATTAGCTACTTTACATTTAAAAATAGAGACAGAAGTCAGTAATAATATCCCGATTGCCAATTCTATCTTCTATGCATTGTAGAAAAACATACAAGTGCATCATCAGAATCATACTGCAAATACACACCCCAATGTGTAGTGTGTTGTTGCTGCAGAATATCCTTAATTATCCTTCCACTAACACACATAGTTATCTCATATACACAGTTCATAATGTCTAGGAAGTTTACACACAAGCCCTGGCTTGTCCTCACTGGTCACCCATGGGCATAGATGAATTGACACTGGGCCCCTGTTTGGCATGGCTAGGACCCTGCCTGTGCAGACTAGCAGACTCCTGCCTTTGTTGCGTGCAGTCCTGTGAAAAGGTCTAACAGCCAGGGTCTGAATGTTGAACCTAATGGTAAACTCCAGCCAAATGCCAAACAAACAAAAGGAAAACAAGCAAAGAGCTCCAATACTATCTTTGTAATGAGCCTTTCCTCTCTTCTCCCCTTCACTCCATCTGCTCGTGTCCCCTGGAAAGCCTCAGTGGTGTGCTAATTTAACATCAGAACATGAAATGAGTGGCCAGCACCAGCAGCAGTCCAGAGTTCATTCGGATGTCTGATGGAAATCCAGCTCAGGTTTGTTTACATATTCATTCAGGATAATTAGGTTCTAAAGCATTTGAGTTTCTTCTCCATTTCGTTTTTTGCCCTTACCCCTTCATTTACTATATTTCTGAGAACGATTTGAACATGAACCCGTGTCTCTCCTTTTTGCCAGTTTGACTCATAACACAGTCACACGGTGATAAATGTGTGATTCCACACGCACCAACACAGCTGCTACAGTGGTTAATAGTCCATGGTCTTGTCTCTGTCCCTCTCTTACACATACAATTAATCTAGTGCCAATATAACCAAGCCAAATCCTGGTTATGAGGTAGTATATGGCAGGACTCCATTAGTTTTGGCCCAGAGTGTGCCAGTATGTTCCAGGCTTGACCAACAACACTGGTTCACTAACCGCTGAACTTTTGAGCAGCCTTAGTTCTGAAAATCAACAAACATTGTTCACCTGTAACTGCAGTGAGCCCATAATAGATATTATCACTGTAAACACCACACAGAGTTTAATTGCTCTAATCCTGAAGCAAACACGTGTTGGGTTAAAGAGCAGCACCAGCAAGTTTGCATGTAGTATGCATGTAAAATGTCATTATTATGGACAGTTGAATAACATTGTGTGATGTTTTGTCTCTCTCTGAGTCTCTAATTCTCTCCCTGTTGTTGTCCATTCAGAATTTTAACTGGCTCATGTCTTTCTTCCTCCCAGTGTTTTTCTTCCAGATAACTACGCCTACTGTTTTAGAGCTCTGCTTTTCATTGGTTTTATGAGACCAACTCTAAATTCCTGAGTGTGTTGTGTTTCACGGTGGACTCTATCCAGTTTTTCTTTCACTCCACTGAATTCTGCCTCCCTCAACTTAACTGCCTAGCATGCACTTGCCCTGGCACACCTTTAACACTTTCTATTTGGCTCTTGAAAACCTGGGCCACTAATTATGAGGTGATAATTGCTGAGCACAGCTGATGAAGTGTGCACTGGTTCTGGTGAATTTCCCTCGAAAGGCGTGATGGCTTAATGAGTTCAGCAATACCCAGTGCATTTCACAGACACAATGGATAGACAACAAGTGGATAGCCACAAGAGGTTTGAGTGCATTTAGTCAAAATTTATTATGTTTTTAATCTCTCCCAAATGTGTTTCAAGATCAACCAAAGTGACAAAAAGTCATGATTCACTAAGTCGTGGTGTCAGAGCATTAAGATGTAATGAAAATGTAATGGTTTTTGTACATGATGTTTCCAAAAAGACAGAAATGATGAGAATGATATTATGCTTCCTGATTTTGTTAAACTGGAATAATCTCTGTGATAATAGAGGAAAGGTATATGTATGAATTAGCATATTTTTCTACCTATTTGTTTTTCTCTGTGAGTACTAGCATGTGTTTGTGGGCTGAGTGCATCAGTGCGTGAGAAGTGAAGATGGAATTGAAGAAATGCAAAGCAATGGAGCCAGACACGGTGACCGGGAATAGGGAATAATATTGTGAGTTATATAGAGAGTGTGTGTTTGCAAAGCGCTGGCTGAAGGAGACTCTTTAAACATCTGTTAATGATTTTACAGATGTGTGTTTGTGACAGAGAGGGGTAAGTTTCATTTTAACAACAGAAGCTACATTGTGCTTTGTTTAATTTAGGTGCATTATGTTCTGTTCTGTGACCCAGGAGCTCCAAATGTTGGCTCGCAGCGCTTACTGAACGTTACCGTCACTCAGAGTGAAAAGCCAGTACACATATTGCGTCATGCAAGATGTATAAATGTGCTTACTTTATGTGCAGACACAAGTAAGCAGCCACACATGCACAATTGTCTTTCTGGCTTTTTGGGGAACCTGAGTGATATAACCCATTCCCTAGCTCCTGACCTTAACCCTAACCTGAACCTCAACTTAAATGTAACTCTAAAACCAAGTCTTAAGCCTCACATTGTCACTTCAGCAGTATAAAATTCAAACCAGTCACTCACTCTGCTGGCCATACAAGAGCTCACATGCACACACACACATACGCACGCATACAGAAAGTAATCCCTCACATAGCAGTAATGCCAGTAACACCTCACGTATGGCTTGTGACCCTGAATCTGCTGCTATAGCTTCTGTGTGATAGAAAGGAGTCAAAGGTCAGCCCTGAAGTCTCTAAACGAGAGGATATGACATTTGATTTTAAGGTTTGATCATAAGTAACAACAGTCTGAAAGATATCATAGTCAAACCTCAAACCTAGAGGAAGAGACTGGAAAATGGCATTCCATGATCAATGAACTGAAATCTGCCCCTCTCTTCACCACTAGAGAGGAGGAGAAAAGAAAATGCCCAAATGAAAGGAGCATAGAAAGAGAGGCAAAGACTGGGGTGGAAGGTGAAAGGATCTCATAGATAGGGGATGGAAATGGGAGGAGATGAGAGTGTTTGGAGAATGATGTAACTGAGCAGTTGAAGGGTTCATGGTTTTGGGTCTGATAGCTTGATGTGCATCACTGATCCCAATCTTCTCCCGGTCCATACACACTCGTCCCCCTATTCTAACACCAGCATTCAGAAGGACTTTCCCACTGGGAAGGTCAAAGCCCCATTTAGAGAGCATTTTGTTGCTATTTTGTTTTTGTTGTAAGCATAGTGAGAGGAAAGGGCAGTCTGATAATAGAGAGAATTTGTTTCTGAAGCTTCTCACTCAACCAGTTCAATAGTTCCCACTTCAGTTGTCACTGCTCTAACACACTCAGGCGTCAACACTTTATTCTTTTATCAGTCTAAAAGTAAAGAGTAGAGGTTGTATTTTCCCCAAATCTATTGTGTAATGTGTTGAAGGATAATTTCTGGATTTTTTAAGTCTGTCTTAGTACATTATTGATGTGCCCATTTGTATGTGAGAATATAACTTGTTCCCTGTAACTTTTCCTAATCTCCTCACTGACACTGAAGCTTTTAACTCTGAATGTGACTGTACTGTAAGAAATTAGATACACGTCCTTCGTGTATGCAAAAATGAATAATCACAACACAGTAGGGTAATCATAATAATAATAATTGATACTTGTGGACAGGCTGTCCCTTTAAGGCGACAAGGGTTCAGGGTTCAGTATGTTGTCCATGGGACATGTGGCCAGAAGTCGGGGGGGAACCGGGAATCGAATCACTATATGACATAAAGATATTTCTATTTGTATTATTTATAAATATTTTGACAAATAGGGAGCTACAGTATCTCTGCATACACATGTGTTTCTATGAGGCCAGTGTCACTATTACAGTGTTGTGGGGCAGCTGATTATAATGTAATTATTGGCACTGCTTTAGCAACAGTGTCTTATATCTCCTATAAGACACGTAACTTTTGATTGATTGAGAAATAACACATACATTGCTGGGTATTAATTTGTATTCACCCCCTTGTCACCTGTTGTTAGCTTAGTTGATGGTTTTCTCCTGCTGTGGTAATCCTCCTAATAGGCTTCACGTACACAAAACTCTCTCAGCCTTGCAAATAGTGTATCTGTCAATTTGGACTGTTATTAGTCACAGTTTGGTCCTTTCAGGGTGCCTTATGGGAAATTTATGGACTGCTTTAGTGTATCTTTGAAGTGTAGTGTTTCCTTGAAAACACTCAGTATAAATACAGATGCAATGCAATGTTCTGTATTGCGTGATATGCAGCTGAGGCAGGATGAAATCAAGGACTCTGGGGGACAAGACGAGAACAAACTGGAGCAACTCAGAGATGTCACACACGCACAAATATAATGTAAACACAGAGATGGTGTAAGTTTAACAAATTTTGAATGTCCTAAAACCACAGTGTGCAAAATACACCAGTTGTCAAATTTGTTTCCAAGTTAACTCAGAGCACAACTTGAGAAATAAAAACCTACACACAACTTCTAAAAGATATGATTCTGTCACCGCTTGTGCTCGTTTATAACAATGCACAGTCATGTTCCTGGTGAAACGTTTCAAGGCCAGTGTTTCGAAAAGGAAAACTTACACTGGCCATGCATATACATCAATATTGTTTTAAAAGACCGAAACCTGTCATTTAATATTAAGAAAAAATATATATGTCTTTTATGCTTAAAAAACAAACAAACAAAAAAACACAATTGGCCCCATACATACTGAATAAGTGTGTCCATGTGTGTGTGAGTGCATGCGAATGTGCTGGTATGCTCATACATATGTGCTGAAGTTATGCTTTAATGTTTATTGGCACAGGTGCATGCTGCAGCATAGTCCACGACTTTGAAGATGCCAGATCAGGAAACAGGGCGAAACGGGAGGGGTTCTGTTGAAAGAGAAGTTGAGAACCTGTGAAAGGTGGAGGAGAATGTTTTACTTACACCACATGTAATCTAAGAGTGGTTTTACTATCCATCGTTGAGCCCTGTATCAGACTTTGTATAACAGTAAACATTTTGATGTAAGTGTATGACTTAGTTGATGGTTCTATAGACAATTTCTTCACAGCTTTCGGTGCTGCAGACCCAACTTGTGCCCTGTAAGACATTAATATGTCTTGTATTGTTGCTGTTCAGAACCTTAGCTCTATTCTTTGACAGCCCATGCTCCTCTTAAGAAACCTCTTAATTGCGGTTAGAATGTGAGGAGAAACAGATGCAGCAATTGGACACCTGTTAGATTATGATACAGGAAGAGCTGGGGCATTCCTGGACCCAGAGTATGAATCTCTGTCCATACCACTGAAAAGCGACAGAATGTGCAGCAAGTTCGTGGGGCTATAATCAAAATCACATAACAGTCTTTGAGATTCATGTTTGCTTCCAGAATGTCTGTGTTGTTCGTAAATCTTGAAATATAGCCCAAAACCTCTCAGCTTGAGGAGGTCTACTGCAGTATGGTGACTGGCACCAAGAAGTGATTGGGCGTGACAAAGGAAGCCTGAAGCTTATTTTAGTTTTTCATTTTTGCTAAGTTGTGCTGTTTGAATAAGAGGACTAAAATACATCAGTGTCAAAGGATCTGAGCCAGGAAATGCTGCACAATTACACTGTAGATTACTCATTTTTATCATAGAGTGCCTAGTATTGCACGGCACGAAATGTCAAAAGGATGTGTCATATTAAGCTTAAACAGGGATTCATGGTGTCAGTGTGGCAGCAGTGGCATGCATGCATCCTTTGAATGTACATGTGTTTGCACTTGTGTCTACCTACAAAATATTTCTCCCTTTGTTTGAAAGTGTAGATTTATGATTAATGTCCTCAGATTATGAGCTAAGGAGCTGTTCAGCCTGAAATCCTGGTTAGCCCTTGGTGGACACAAACAATAATTATGTAACATAAGCCAAACCATTCACTGGTAAACAAGACCCAGCGCTTTAGTTTTTCAGTAATTTTTCGCTTTCTCTCCCACCCCACTGGAGTCTTTGGATTGTGGTCTCTTTGTGGTGAAGTTTAACATGGTAATGGCTGCTGGCATCAGCCAGTGCGGCCTCTGCTGGGTTTCCTGGTTTTCTTTTATACCTAATTGCTCACCACATGTGTGACAAATGACGCCAAATGCCACAATTTAGAGAAATCCAGCTCTGCTCAGATTTATGAGCTCCAGAGAAACAGTTGGCCTTATTTATAGAAACCTTTTTACTAGACTAAAAGTGGAGAGTGACTGGAACAACTGCCAATACACACTGTGGCACATGTGATCCATTAAATATACTGGGATAATTCAGTCAGGTGTGTGGAGCAGCAGGTTGTCCTACAGTATGTGGCTGTGGATTTGTGAGTGAGAGCAGAGGAGGAGAGGAGATGAAAAAGAAAAACACACATCACATGGATTACTGTAGTATAGTTCCCCAAGGCTTGAGCATTTACGGGGCATTTCTAAATGTATCAAATGGTTTTTCAACACTTTGTGTTGTGACACATATTAGAGATTGTATGTGCTTCCATTTTTTTAAATACTATGTGGGAGAAAGTGAGACCTTTTGTCATGTTGTGCTTTGGTGTGCAGCATATGGCTATTTCCAATAATATTTTGCCATAAAAGTATCAGTACAAATTCTGCATTTGTCATGCATTTAGTCAACATATAAAATATATTATAATAATATTTATTATTATTGTTCTTATTATTATTATAATTAGTAGTAGTCATAGTAGTAGTAGTAGTATCAGTATTGCTCAAATGCCCTTTGACATGTAAAATGTCAACGTGCCGTTATTCAACAAATAAATGCTTGAGTTAAGCTTCTTAGTGTCCAGAAAAATAAGCTCACACATCCTCTGTTCACATACACAACAAACGAGCTGTTGATTATAACTTAAACACAAGTGACCGTCAGTTTGATGCAGCTCCCCTGACTCCATTGTGCTGTCTCAGCTCCCTTAGGTATGCAGTCCAGGGGTTCTTTGCATGAGCAGCTTGAAACTGCATCCCAGACGAGCCTTACCTTGGTACAGGTCTGGCCCACAGGAAATTAGGGAGGAAAAAAGCAGATCAAGGATACAAGGACACAGTTTAATCATTTAAATTGACAGTATACTGTATATGAACGCAGTTGACTGCAATGACCATTTAACATGAATAACAGATACGTACAGTAGGTGATGAAGTGTAAAAGTTATTGCACTCAATTTCCACTTTCTTGATGAGGAGTCTACTGGAGTGACGAAGACCAATTTTCTCTCTGAATGCTCAGAAAGTCGTTTATGAAACATACTGTAAATGTCTCTGACAGCAAACTGCTGTATTCTTTATATCTTTACAATGCTTGTAAATGTTTGTATGTGTGTGCTGGGAGCACTGTGTGGATAAAAAAGAGAAACAAGTCACAAGCAGTAGCACTGGTGTGATAAAAGTCTTCCTTCCAGTTCATAACACAGCAAATCGTCCCTCTTGGCCTGTAGCCCCTGCCAAATGTTCTACTTTCTTCTTCTCTGTCAGTGGTGTTTATAAATCTCAACCTCAACATGTGGGCAGACTTCTTTGTGCACCTATGTACGTTTATGTGGACAGAACAGATTAATTCTCCTGAATGTTCCCAAATGGAGAACAATGTCTTAAGTAGAGTGGGGAAAATGACCTATTTGTTGGGCCAACAACTTGATTTTAGCTCATGATTTTTATTTGACATGTTTCTCATTTAACAATGATCAAAGTCATAGGCCAAAATCTGTTTGATATCTTTGAACGATTTGACATACAGTGTTGCGACAATCTTATAGTTTGCACAAGGTTTCTGTTTTCTCCCTTAATTGAGCGTTTTCTTTTGTTCTCGTTGAGGCTATAAGTTAAGGGGGGAGTTTTCATTTAATGTGTCATATTGCGGTTGTTTTGAAGCCCTTTGAGACTGCAAGTTTGATTAAGGACTATACAAACAAACCTAGCTTGCCATGCCTTAAATCATGGACAGTGGTATGACAGGATTGCCAGAAACCAGTTTCAGAATAACTGTTGCAGCAAATTATAGTTTTTATGGCTTTAAGGTTGTATTTCTTTCAGCTTTTGATTTTACTTTTTTCTTTTTTGTTTCATCAAAGCTTTAAGGACAAAATAGCTAATGATCTGATCACAATCATAATACAATATATTTTATGTGCCATAATTTTCACAAATCTGGACTAAATTTTGACAAAAAAAATTTTACTGTTTAAACTCTTTCTTTATTTAGAGACTGAAAGTAAGTGGCTGGGTGTTTAAAGTCTTGCTGTTGTTGACTGACATGCTAACGGGATTTTTTTAGTTAAAGGCTTTCTACACATATGGACCAGGAGAAACCAGTTGGTGCCAGTCACCAATGCTGTGAAAAAGTGAAAGCTTATTGTGACTCTCGGTGCATGGTTTTTGTAAAGGGTGGTTTTGGGCGAAATCCGAGTGTTTCAGAGGGTGGTGACACCGGCACCAATCACAATTCACATACTACAGAATCAGCTTAGAAAAAGGAACCAAGCTGTGGCTAGAAATATGTGCTGGTCTACCTAAACAATTAAATTCCTTCATTATGATGGCGTGATGAAGGAGGAAAGATATGGGAGTCAGTAAGCATCCGAAGGCAGGAACAGAGAGAAAAATGATCATCAAAGTACCCCATGTACTGCTGAGGGTGAGGAGAGGAAGGTGAGGAATGAGACCTGACAAGCTTTTCAGACAGATAAGTGATATTCAAGGATATTGGCAAGGAAAGGCAATGATAGCTTTAGTATTTGGAGTTTATGACTCTTGTAAGCATTGACCTCACTTGAACTTTTAACAACCTCCTCCCCAGGGCATGTGAGAAAGATACACATATACACACAAGAGTAAAACTCATTGGGAAAATGCATTCCCTAGCCTGTTAACATAACCCTAACCATCATAACTAAATCCTAAATCCTAATCCTAAATGTTATCCTAACCCCAGCCAAAACCTAATTTTAACCCTAAAACCTGAAACCTGAAACCCTGAAAATGATCTTTGATGTTGTGGGGACTGTCTAAATGTCCCCAGAAAACTAAAATGCTCTTACTCTGTAAGGAAAATACCACACTCACATACACACCAATTTGCACAAATGTTTTTAACACTGACTGGCTCATTCCTGTTGTTTTCACCACAAGCCATAAGAAAGAGATCAAACAAAAGAACACAGGGATACTATTGTATTCTCCAGTCTCTAACACAGATAAGTATAGGATAACACAGGTGGTTATAAGGAGAAAATAATTAAAGCCTATTTGTTACATTGATTTATTTATATTAGGGTGATAACAAAATCTAAAGTGATACTAGAGACATGAACTAACAGTCAAGATGAGTTTTTTACATGACTTCCCATAGTGGGAAAATAAAGAGCGAGAGGAGGGCCAAGAATATTATGGCCAAGACTTCTTCCACCCCATCACCCACTTAAGTCACAGTAAAGATCCTAAACTCGCTGACCTGGAGTGGGCTAAATACTGTGGAACCCTGTTTCAAGTCTTTCCAAATAACAATAATCCTTCTTCATCATGTGTGTCTATTTTGCTGTTGGAGAGCTTTCAGAGAGAGGGGAAAAAAAGGTAAAAACCACGTATTACACACATGGAGAAAGTTATGCCCGTTCACACACCCTGCAGCACTCTCATAAGACCCATCTGCCTGGTGTGGTAGGTTCTCTGCAATAACACAAAAACCTGTACAGTACATACCAGTCTGAGCCATGGATACAGGCTGCCTGAGATCCAGTAATATTTATGCACAAAATATATTCATCTTCAAAGGTTTGCTTTTTTTTCCTAACAGTGAGAACCGTTTAACCTTTCATTGTTTTGGCAGAGGGATGAAAAAAAAACAGTGAAGAATTTTTAAAATTTTTCCTGAAACTGAAATATTTCTACCATTTTAGAATATATAAATGGATGCACAATGTTTTTTCACAGGGTAGAAAAAATGAAAATGCTCCCATAACTGCAACCCTCCCCTGTTTTTTTTTCTATGAAAAAGTACAAGCAGGTGGAAGGTGACATCACTAGTAAGAAATACACTCTTATATTTATATCCACTGCTGCAAAAATACAAGGTTAACACTGGACTCTGTGTTCAACAAAGTTATGTTAAGTTAACACATTAACAACTTCATGTGACTTCACTGTAAAGGTTCTGTCGCTCATCTAGATTTATCATTATTGTAAGGTTGGTAAAGTAAGAACCACATATAGGCCATGCCTTGTGCTGCAATAACATAGCGTGTTTTCCCTCTGCCAACTCTGGTTAAGCCTAAATGAAATGTGTATGCTTGTGCATGTGTGCACAGATGCATGAGTCCACATGTGCCT
>JAUBNQ010000026.1:15319483-15336858 GCA_032353495.1 Ctenopoma kingsleyae | reverse complement strand
TTTGATACATACACGATTAATGTAATAACAACCATTCAAAGTGGATTAAAACTGATGATAAAAAGGCAGGCAGACGTTCAGGGTAAACTGTGTACACCTCTACAGTTTGGTTTGTTATGCAAAAGGAAGACACATACAGCTTGGTTGGATTATTTGTCCCTAACAAAGCCCAGATACAGTATTGCTCACTTTTGCTTAACATCTGGACAGTGTGCTGGAACAGACATCTGTTTAAAATTGTGCCAGTCATTTCAGTGAAAAATGGCATTTCGGTGCAGAGCTGGCAGCCAGCATAGACAAAAATTTAGAATAGTTTCCTCTTTCACTGTCTCCTTGCTTTTGTGAGGTTCTGGTGACAGGATGAGTCTTCAGCAGGACACATAACACTACCCTACCCTAACCCTTGACAGACAGTAAAATATGTGCAACAAAACTGGACAGAAGCAAAAACTGCAATAGGATAAACATGATTTGACACTACAGTACGTACCATGGAATAAATAAAAAAAAAAAAATCTTAATTCAGGAATGGTTTGCAATGGTTCTGTTCATCCACTGTACATCCATGCCAGATCCACTATTCACATGACCGTCTTTGTGCTCTTGGCTTAAGAATATATTTACCAACTCCTCCACTTGTGTGATGTGTCTTTTTGCATACTGTGAAACTGTACGTTTTTATTTCACATTGGTTTGTAAATGAAGAGTAAATAGAGTAGGATGGTGCATAATCCTCACACAGGTGAGAAGAACCGTGCAAACCAACCATCCAAACAAAGAGGCCAATTAAGACACCTGCCTTCCCTCCGAGGGTAGAAATTAAGTCAAGCTGAGAGTATTCATTTAGTTACTGTCTGCTTACATAACATGAGAACTCAAATAATGACCCTGACTCAGTTATCTTGGGAGCTTGATCATAATCATTTACAATAGCAAAATTTCAAATAATATACCATGACAACGCTGAGATCAGTTTTCTCACAAAGGCAGAGTTGGGCAGTACTTTTCCAGTGACTGGTTGCTGTCTTCACAGCGCTGGTCATGACTCCATATAAGCAATATTATTTGACACATTTGCTACAAACAAGGTAGGTACTGTACAATATAAGTCACCACATCTAGATGCCAGCACCACCTATTTTGGATCCATTGCAGATACAAATTAACCCTACTTTGGAACTTTGTGGTGTTATACCAATGGATTTTTTAAACAAAGAAGTCCAAATAGGTGCCTATAAAGGGTACTGAAAATATTATGGCAAACATAATTTACTCTTATTGTAACTGTCTGTTACAAGGAAGGATATTTAGCTTTATGCTACAAAAATGCCATCAAGTTGTTTAGTGTAGTAGTAAAGATTTATAGAAATCTTTTAGGCCCCAACAGAAATTAATTCAGAAATGGATGAAACACTGACACTGTCTCATTATAGGGACTGTCTGTGTAATTCCCAGAGTAAAGCTTCTGCAAGACAGAAGGCATTTATGCATGAATTCAAGAACTTTATGGAAGTGCAGTAAGACATAAGCAGGGGGTCGGGGTGTGGATCGCAACTGAAGCTATGGCTGGGATTTTTAATGACTGACCGCAGAGAAGCAAGGAGGAGGTCCATTGTGTCCAGACCTGCTGCGTCTTAACTGGCTGCGGCCACAGTCATGCACATGGCACCGCACATTGGAGCTACGCTTTGATGTACAGAAGCAGATGGAGAAAGAAAAGGAGAGGGCAAAGAAATAAAATTGTTTAGGGATTAGTGGGACAAAAACGTTTTTTTTTTTATAACTGGAGAATGGAGAAGTGCACACACAGGTCAGGAGAAGGGACGGCAAATATAGTTAAAGTAGAACGGAATAACAGAACCTTTTGTACTTGTGTGTTATATGTGTTTTTATTTGTGTGTGTGTGTACGCATGTGAGAGAGAAAAAGAGATGGGAAGTGTCCCTAAATTATACTGACAGTCAGTCTCCCCCTTGTGCAAAGCAACCAGGCTGGAGTTGAGTTGGGGTGGGATATGCAAATATGGGCTGTCTGTCTGCCTGCCCCTTCAGAGGCAGCAGAGCAGCACGCTGCTTCTTACACACACCCTCACTCATGCAGAGTGCAGAGGACTTGGATGGTCGAGCCTAGTCAGCAGGTTTCAAACACGCTTGCATTTGCGTGTGTATGGAGCCGAAACTTTCCTAGCGACACACTCACAGGCTCTATCTGTCTCTCCCTTCCTTCTTTTCCTGCTCTCCTCTCCCCTCCTCCAGCACACCTTTGTGTTGTTTTCCTTGCCCCTATTCCTTTCCCCTCCCTCTTCAGCCTGACTAGATTTCCCTCTGCACTGTCCTATGTGCTTAGAGTGAGGTTAGTAAGGCGACAGAGTGACATGCTGCTGATGCTGGTTGGGGTCCATGTCTCCTTCAGGGCCCACTGACGAAGACAAAACTGCACGTGTGCTGAAGAACTTGAACAAAACTCCCTGAGGAAGCTACAACTATCACCTTTTTCACTTTGTTTTCTTCATCATCATTTCAAGGGAAAAAAGAAAACAACAATGAGGATCAAGTTCTGCCAACTGGTTGCCCAGGTCTTTTTCTTAGGAGTGTTGCCATGTTTGGTGGACAGCAAAGGAACTTTCTATGGAGGTCATATCAACCCATTCTATGGAAACAGATACAACCTGTATAAGGCTGGACTCAACCCTCCACACTCACCACACAAGCCCATGACCCGTCACAAGTAAGTGCTCTGTCCAGGACATGTCATAGATGCATGTTTCACTTCCCTTCTCACGCTGCAAGGTATTGCATTCAAAAATCCTTCCATGTAGCTAGAATGCTTGCAAGCAAGACCCACCTCATACTGTATTTCCCCTGAGAAACACATGTCACCGGCAAGTTGAAGAAATGTGGTTTTAGTTAGGGCATCAACTTGGAAACAGATCCCTGAATTGACTCTCTGTTTCTCTCTTACTCACCATCAGCTTTTTTCTGTGGTTCACACCTAAAACCATCAGTGGCTGGAGATAAACATTATAGAGCAACAGTGACATGCTACGATATGAAAACAAAGCCATCATTATGGTCTTTATGGTGCAGGGAGAGGGGGGTGTTGAGTTGATGACAACAGTATTGATCCCTCGCAGTCGTGTGTGTGTGTGTGTGTGTGTGTGTGTGTGTGTGTGTGTGTGTGTGTGTGTGTGCGTGTGCGTGTGTGTTTCATAGGAGGAGGGCTCAAAAGGAGGCAAGACTTACTGTGCAACTGGGCACCCGTTGCTTGAAGGGAGTGGTACAACGAATTTTCCATCAATAGCACAGAGGTCTCAACTGCATTTACATTGAGATTACTATTGAAATCTTGGTTTTCTGTACTTAAGTCTTCCAGTAACAACAATAAGTGAATGATCCATGATACACATAAATACACTGGATGATTTTGTTAGGGCAGTCCAACCACATGAGAGGAGGAGCATAATAATCCCACACCATGAATGATATTTGAAAGTCATGAAACTGTGAGATGAAATAGAACCTTGTGGATATATTTTGCCTGGATAGAGACGGCTGATGTTTGGCCCACAGGGCTCTTTTGGATTTTCCTCCCTTTCCACGTCTCTTTTGCTTGGCTTCCCCTGAGAGCGGTTATGTCTTTGGACAGCTCCCCAGCTACCTGCTGCTTCACTCAAACTGCCACAGAAGACCTCAGATTGCCCAGCCCGGCTTAGTCCCCCACCTCCCACTAGGGAAAAGACTCTACAGCATCCCTCACCCTGAATGCAATGCCCACATTTAGTTTTCAACTTTAACTCTCTCACCTAAGAATTTATACTTTATCCACTTTTCTCAGTATCTTCATTTTCCAGTCAGCTTGTCATTATTTCTCCCAGCCAAAATTGCAAACTTTGTTCTCAATAATGACCAGTGTTTGTCAATTACCACCACACATGTCACATATGAAGCATTAACTGGCACGTGTTAGAAACCTCAATCTCTTTCGTAGTGTTCTAAATACTATTCTGAATGTCCTGGATTTTACTTTTTCTTATATCTGATACTTTAAACTTTGCAGTTCGTGTCCACTGCATCATGGTGGCATTTGACAGTGGCATCTGTTCCAAAGAGGTATATTTATATTTGTATGTTAAAGGTGTCTATCATCAGATACCTTTCCAAGAATGAATCCCAGGCTTAGAAGATTAACCAAATGTTATATTAATTACACCACAGTTGATTAGTAATGGTTAGTAATCGCTTGTTGCTGGTAGATGGTAATATTCCCTTACATGTGTCCAGCTCTGGTGTTTATACAAGAGCTGCTGACCTGTCTTGGACACTGTGGGCCCCAGGGACGTGTCAGTGTCAGACCACCACCACAGATATATGAGCTCAGTTGTTGTCAGCCTGACTGGTCAGTGGAAATAGAGACTTAAAAATAACACATATGCTATAATGTGAGTGTGTGTCTTTGTCTTTGAAAATGCATATCTGAGTGTGTACGTATACAGTAGATGCATACTAATTATGTGTTTCTGTGGAGGACAACACCATCACATGGAAGAAACAGTGCTATTTTTAGCAGTGAGATATTTGAACATTTTCAGCTGCTGCTGTACCACAGTTTCTTTCTTGATTCTTGATTAATTATCATCTTTGGCAGCAAAGCAAGTGATTTAGTTTCACAGTCATTCCTTCCATTCGACCACTTTGAAAAATGTAACCTTGTAGTTGCCAACCTTGATGTCTTACACAGTTAAAATACTGTATCTGGGTTTGTTTGGTTTTTTTGAATAAAAACCTATATAATATATAATCATGGCTAAAACTATGCTAGGTTGGTTACAGAGGTCACATTTCATGAAATGTGTTTTGGTGCAAGGTTTTGGCAAATGCTTCTAAAATAATTCAAAGAAGTGATGTTTCAGCATTTTTTTATGTTGAGTTTTTGACTTAACATGTTCATATTCAAAAGTAAGTGATAAAAAGTTCGAGAAACCGTGATTATTAGATGGTATATCAAATAATGTAATGCAAATATGTGTCATGTCAAAAGCACTTCTCACCATATTACGTTCAGACACTCATAACTACAGTATAGCACAACAACAGGTGAAACCTAATCCATGGGCCATATATCCATCACTGTATTAGTCAATTAGGATTCCAGTAAATGCCTCGTCTTCAGTGATCAGATAACAGGCTTTTCAGTGATGTATGGGACAGAGGTCAATGGGGAAAGGTCAGTGAGTTGGTAGAGGTTAGAGGTCATGGGCTTCTGTAGTAAGTTTGTGTTGAGTGTCCAGTGAAGGAAAAGAATGGAGCCAGTCTCCAGCTAAGGGTCACAGAGGCTGGTCAATAAACTCCCAAGCCCCATACCAAAACATATTTATTTAACTAACTGCCTTCACTGACCTTTCTGCTAAAATGTTTGGGATTTTTATGCAAACACGTGCACATATTTTTACTATTAAAAGCCCAATGCACTGTGCAGTATATAATTTAGATGTAATATTGTTTATTATATAATATATATAATTGTTTATATAATATTCTGTGTAATATTGTAATATCTTTATATAATAAAGATTTAAATTTATTACATAGAATTTTGAATACATAGTGCAAAGTTTATTCACAAAATCAACTTTAACTAACCAGACCAAGTAACATAGACAACTGACCTCAACTTGATTCAGACTTAGAAATATATAATGGTTAATCAGATAATTTAAAACACACACACTGGGTAACTGAAAGACAAATACAACCAACAAACATCATATAATATGGCTTCTACTATTTTTTAGTAGTACTTGATTGTAGTTGTACAATGAACGAGTGTTGCTGTACATCTCAGTGGAGCAACATATTGCTACTGCTTTCAGCCCAAACACATACAGAGAGAGTTTAATAAATATAGTAATTCTATTTGAAAACTCTATTTTCAAAACCACAGACATATTGTTACTTAAAGAAGATTATGTGCTTTTGGAAATGCCTGAGGATAAGCTATTGTTGTGTCTTTTTTTTCCACTAACATTAAGCCTCTCACTGCATTCCAAAAGGAAAACTACCAAACAACATAAAAAATAAAATATGATTATGTCCAATAATGCAATTTATGTGAGCTTGTGAAGTTATCAAATGCTGACAACTAAAAGTTAACAAATGATAACTAATGAAAAATATGTGTCTTTACCCACATGACTGCATTGCTGTAACAAGTATTAGAAGCCAATAGCCAGAATTTAAGCACATTAAAAAGCAGTGGTCTGCCTTTAAGCTATAATAACCAGATCTGGCTTAGATATAACCCTGTGTATGAATGAATGATCCTCTTAGCCACAGAGCTGGGAGTATCACATCTTTCCTTTAACCCTAATCAGTAGCCACAAGCGTAACGTCAATCAGCCCTGCAGCATGGGGCCTTTGAGACATGCCAGTTGGCTAGAAATAGGATTCATTAAAAGCATATATGGAAAAGGGATGGGCCCTGGAGGAGAGTTAGCCCATAGACATGATTGTTAAATGTCCTATTAAAGATTTCATGGTTTTCTATGTGGCCTGCTCCAGTCATAAATCTGTCAAAAGCAGCAGCATTGGCCTGGGTTCAAACAGTCAGGAACCCTGCAGGTGAGAGAGTGGTTAATTATGAAGTATAGAGAGCCCTTTAGTCAAAACAAGTGGGGCAGTGGGAGGGAGAAGTCGCCGGAAGAAGGGGAGGAAAGTCAGGGACATGGTGAGACAACACAGAGAGGTTTTATAAAAAGCAGAAACAGCAAAAGGCAACAGAAAGAGAAGGGGAGATTCTTAACTACTGTAAACATAAATTACCTGCAGTGTACCTGCAGAAGGCAGGAAGAAAGAAAGAAACGAGAAAAGCATAGACTGCAAGGTTGTTTTTTTTGTTCTCAACACAGGTTGGAGGTCTAAAAGTAATAATCTTTGCCAAAAACGTTCCACGTGAGAATCTGAGATGGGAATTCTGCTATTCCCCTGGGAGGCTGCGAAGAGATTTCAAAACTGTAATGCTATACTGGAAATATTTGCAGTGGGACCAGACTAGCAGTCAAAAATTACATGCTCCAATGATAGAAAAAATGGCAGTATTTGGGCACAGAGGCAGGGGAAGTGTAGGGAAAAGTTAGGCAAAAAAAAACAGTAAGTGTGGTTTTTGTGAAAGGTGAAGGCTGCTTTGATTTTGAGTGCAGAGGAAGAGAAAGTAAGATCAGATGAGGGCAGTAGGTGCACAAGAGAGTTTAGTACACTGATGAAGTTGAATCCGTATAGAATTAGCTGGGGCTGGGTGGTTTACTGAGGGTGTGGATCAACTGAAGTCATTCTTTTTTTATACTTTGGGTGTTTTCACAAAAATATGTGAAATATCAAAAATGCACTTTCCAGCAGCTGTAGAACAGTAGGAAGGAAGCCAATTTACATTTGGGGAACATTTCATGGATCTATACTTTGAAAGAGTTAAAAGAGCAATGAATACCTTGGTCTCAGACCTGGCTCAGTTAATATGGACATTTTTCAAGGCTTATTTTCTTTTAAACTACAGTACATACTAGACACGTGGAATGTAATCACAGTGGATACATTAGTTTAAGATAAGCAAGCTAATCAGAAGCAGTCATAGTGTCATGCCTTCTGGGATGAGAATGGGAATTTGATCCTCAGATATTCCACAAACTATTCAATGGATTGACATGAAATATTTTCTACCCTGTCACAGAAGTAAAATTTGATAGAATTTGATATTTTTAGTCAAACAACTATAACCATTCATGTCTGTAATGACATTAAATGTAATTACTTTATCACCTGATATTTTTTGTCTAATTTGTATCTTATATTTTTAACTGTCATTGTGAACATGTTAGCATTTTTCTTAACACACTACTGTGTCTACAGCTTCACAGTGCAGCTAGCATGACTGCAGACTCATCCTGCCAGAATTTATTGAGTATGTTGGAGGCTTTCTATTTCTCAGACCTCCTTCAGTGTGTACAGTAGGTCACTCAGATCTTCCAGCCAGATGCTTTTGTCTTTCCCATGGGCAAATGTAACATGTATTCATCATACTTTTGATGTTGCTGGCAAAAAGCAATGAAAAAGTTCACCTGCTCCCTCAATTTGACATCTTTATCTGATATTATCTAATAGCTAATATCTTCTTGGCCAGTTTGTACAGTGACATTTGTTCGGCAGTGCTAGTTAAGGCACTAATAAGGTTGACTTGACAGAAGTGACTTTTATTTTCTGGCACTCAGTGGGTTATCCCTCTGATTTCATATCATATTGAATCAGATCTAAGTCAATAACAAACACTAAGGACTGCACTTCTTCTCATATATGAACACATGATGGGTTCATATTTCTGGTGATAAACCTTGTTTATTTTTCATCCTGCAGATGAAGCAGCTTTATTATTAATGCATAATATGTGTGTGCCTGTGTGAGTGTCAGTGACTGTACAGTTTACACTATACTATTACTATCTCTCAAGTTGAAATTCAACATTTATCCTATGAAGGTCTCTTTTGACACAGCAGAGGAGGTGACCTCCTGTTGCCCTGACAGACACTGCAGTGTAAAAGAACTGGATTGATCTCAATTCTAGACTTTGATTCTCACAAAGCCAGGAAACCTCTGTAAGACACAGAGGATAAAATATCACTCACAGAGGAAAATGACATTGACAGATCTGTGAAAACAGGCAAAGAGTAGACTTGTGTGAATAAGGCTGAAATGGAGATTTGTGTGCAGAATTTTTTTCTCATGTACATCTGGATTCCTGTACTTCAGCCATTGGCTTCACTGGCTTCCCCAGATGTGCACCTGATAAACAAATCAGTGAGTAGAGTCATTTTTCACTCAACTGATCAGTCATGCACATAATGTGAGAGGAGTCAGATACTTATGATCCTCTACACACATACATGCTTATGAAAGACTTCTGTCTATCAGCTCTAGCAAACCTTTTACCAAATGTTATATACACATAGAAAAGTCCTAAAGCTCCTTATTCCTGTCAACAAATCTGTAATTTTATGAGGAGGAGATAATTATTATTTAGATTTTGCAATGATATACTCCCTATAGTGCTCATAGTCTCTGGATGACAGTATCATCAGTTATTCATAACTTCAGGAATCTCTATTACCAGCACCACATGAATTTGATCTAGTACAAATACTGTATATTTGTGCCAGACTTCTCACATGAAAAAAGTCATTTGTTTTGGCACCAAGGGTTCTGTGTATACTTTGACCAGCAGATGAGAGCAGAGGGAGTAATACGTCTTAAACCCTCTTAGGGATCATAAAGAAAAGTATCTGCAGGTGGGGGTGAAAAAGATGTTTGAAAGCAAATTATTAGCAGAATCATAACAGTACGTGTGTCAGAGTATTTGTCTCATGTCAGGGAAAACTGTTTTCTTATGTTGTAAAATCATCTGCAGAGACTAAATTGCCTGTGTGAGTTTGAAGTGCTTTAAGTACTTGGATATACCACATCACCTCAGGTCATAACCGCCACTTCCTTAACAACGCATGACCTGGCAGCAGGTTGTCAGGCTGGTATGAAAGGATCTCTGTCATTCTGACTCCTGCCCTTTTCCTTCCACTGCTATTAGCATATGTCAACACGGAGAGAGTGTTGAGTGTTGACCAACACAGAGACACTGTCAACACAGTCAGCGATTTGCAGAAAGCAGCAGCAGTGCAGCAGTTTCTCACAGACTCTGACAGTCCTGTCTGTTTGCCCTCTGAACCTGTTAGCTTGGCGTGCAGACAGACCCTCCTTAGTCCCCAAGTTCCTCCCTGCTCCTCCGAACACTACTATTTGTCCTGAAACAGCTGTGGAGCAACTTTAAGTACTGCATGTGTTGCTAAATGCTCCCCTCTGACTGTAAGAAATGCTTCATGTGAGCCTAAAAAGTGTGGATCATCATTTCCTGTGTTGCAGAGGGGCCAAAGGAACATTTAGCAGTTGCTATAGCTGCACTGGCAATGAGGGAAAAGGGATAGTAAAGGTCCAGCTCTAGCATGATGCAACACATGTTCAAAGTAGTTATAGAGAAGTTACTATGTGTTGAATTTTGCACACCTCTATCTTGGTAATGTCTGCTGCTAAATTACCATTTTCAACTAAAAAGAAGCAAAATACAGTCGAAAAATTCTATACTATTCTCACTAATGCCAGTGCTTTCCAGAAATTTGTGTTCTTAAATATTAAAAAGCTTGTTACATTTCATCATTAGGGAATTTACAGTGAAGCTCATCTGTGAAACCTACCTGAAAGTTTTTAAGCTTGAAATGTTCTGAAGCATGCACATTTCTTGCGCTATGCGAACTATGCAGATGCAAAGTGCCCCATGGCCACTAGGGGGCCCCCGAGCTACTGGTTTAGTCTCAAAATATTTTAGTAGCATTAAATGTAATTCAAATATCTCTCAGATTATATTTGCTCTGTAATGTTGAAAAAGAAAAGAAATGCTCTGACATGTGAGAGTCCTGTGACTCCTGTGAGACTACTGTGATGCATTGCCACAAATCATTGAATCACTGAATTTTTGTCATTCTTCTATGCAAAAAGTATTAAACACAGGTTTTGCCAATCCAGGTTTTATGCTAGCTAACAAAAAGTACAGACAGGCAGTAATACTGTGTAACTGACATTACAGAGTGAGAGTCCCACATGATGACTCTGTCTTCATGTGTCTTACTATTACACTGCATTTTAGCATTTACCATTATCACTGTCACTTGACCCCAATCAGTCGCTGTTCAGTAAAAGTTATTCTTAGTTTAATATGCAGGATTTGACTGATACAGAACAATGCAAGGACTCTGCAATGACTTATTGTAGTGTTTTTATATTAGTGCTGTAAATTATTTAAATGTAACGTTCCTGTGTCTCCACAGAAACCATTGTGCCTATGTGGTCCAGAAGAACATCACATGCACAATGCAGGATGGAGTGGCTACCTATGTGAAGGCTGAGTACACCACCAAGTGCATCTGGGGTCAGAAGTGCCCTGTTGTCATGTAAGTGAACACAATGCAAACAATATAAAATGGCACAAAGATCTGACAGTTCAGTATGAGTTGTAGTTTGATTAGGAGGTTTTAATTTTTTACCTTACTTAGATACAGTATAACCCTTACATTCAGTACTTCAGCTGGGAGCGCTCTGAAAAATATACACTATGTCAGTGCTGCCCTCTAGTGTCTATATTATATGATGTTCAAACAAGTAGAGTATAGTAGTAAGAGTACATGTAGGTTGCCAGCTACATATCTATTTGTAGTTAGAGTTCTTCTACAGAAAGAGCAACTAGGGGAAATTGTATCTTCAGTTTTTGTTGAATTTTTGTGAATTCAATTTGTGAAGTATTCTGGCTTAACTGTGGTCATACTTGCATCTTAAATGTCCATCAAATTTGTGAAATAATAAAATAACTTAAAATAAAACTCAGAAAATTATCATTAATGTATTCTGATACACATTGTGGTCTGAAGTAGAACTTACTTAATCACGTTATCATTATTAAATGTAAGTGTGCATGTGTGTGGACATTCATGTAGATGGAGATTGTCAAAGATTTTATTATCATCTTTAATGTGCCTTTCTCTCCCAACACATAAATGTATGAGTGGATTTTCTCTTTTTAAAAAAAAGTCATAATGTGTACCTCTGTGTTTGGGGGGCGGGGGGCAGGGGGGGGGGAGATTTGCAATTGAAAGGGATTTTTTTCTTAAACAGCATAACACTGAGGTTCAGTGCTGACCCTGGTTGAATCTTCTGATGCCACATCATTTGCACTACAGTTTATCTTAATCTCCTAATCTTCCTCTAATCCATGTTTAATCCCATAGAGTACAATCTCATTCTTTTATCTCTGCTCTGCTCCCATCTTCCCATCCTCTGTCCTGTTGCTGTGCTATTATTATGTTTTCTTTGTAATCTTTATCATATTTTCTTCAGGTACAGGACATTCTACAAACCAAAGTACAAGGTGGGATTTAAGACAGTAACAGAGTTGGAGTGGAGATGTTGTCCCGGTTACTCTGGAGAAAACTGCTATGATGGACCCACATCAATGCCTGATGTCATGATGCCACCTTTCAAGGGTGCTGCTTTGCCCCATCGCCCGGGGGTAAAGGGTTTCCCCCATGGCCCTAGACCCCCTGTGGACCAGAAGCCTGGAGGAGGCCAGCTGGAGCCAGGCAGACCTTTCCCCAGTGTGCCTGACCACAGGCCAATACCCACAGGACAACTTCCTGCTGGAAGTGGAAAACCAAGCTATGGTGATAACAAGTCAAGTTAACTTTAAATTTATAATAACATTTAAAACACCAGATGTTGACCAGTGTATGTTTGTGTGCATTTGAACTTTTTTTTATCCAACTACAGTCCTTGAACAAGCTCTCAGAGCTGCACCATTCCTTATTCAGTGCTGACATATTTTCTTTTCCATTGTTCTTAATCCTTTGTCAATGCAGGTAACAAGTTTGGAATATCTGGTGTGACTGGTGAACGTTTAGATCGCATGGAAGAGGACCTACGTCGCCTCACTCAGGGCCTAGACACCCTCAATGGAGTGGTGGCCGGACTTGAGGAGCGACTGCGCACATCTCTTAGGGAAGACACCAACAAAATCCTGGTGTCTCTTCTACCCAATATACCCCAAGTGCCTGACTCTGCTGTGGGATTTGAGGTGATCCCAGATGGGCCTCCAGATGGAATAGACCGTGAGCGCCTCACTGGATTTGGAGACTTGGCAGGAAGAGTGACAGAAGTGAGGGATGAGCTGCGAGCCAAAACTAACATCTTAGAGGAGATTCAGGTACTGTGTCCCTCTATATGTAACATCAACTGAATATATCCCACAGCCTAATTGAACCAGGTCTCTGGTCTTTTCCTAGGTCTTTTCTCTCTCCTTCATTTATTACTGTTTATATACTTCTCACCCTTGTGTGTCTTTAGGGAATGGTCCTGGGTCATGATGGCCAGCTGAAGAGGCTGTTGGAAGGAGCTAATGGTAGACCCATCCCTGGCCCTGGCTCTACCGATCATCTGGATGAAATCCTAGATGCCAAGATGGCTAGTGTGCGGGCTGAAATCCTTGACGGCTTTGAGCGTCGTTTGACCGGTCTGGAGAACCACTGCGAGGAAAAGATTGGCGCGGTCCAGAGGCAGTGCCACAAGGAGCACATGGATGGCCAGGAGCAGATGCAGCAGTCCCTGGATGGAAGAGAGACTGGGCTAAGGGAGGAACTGGGATCTTTGCAAGCTCAGATCCAGGGACTAACTCTAACTGAGAGTTGCTGTGGACAGGTATAATATTTATTACTTGCAATATGATCTGCACGCAGAAGTACGTCCTGTTGTACTTTAAAGTAATTCACTTCTGTGGTCTTGATACTATTATTTGGTTTTCCAGCTGTAGCTTCATATTTATTGCACATGCAACATGGTATTAGTATGAGTAAGAAAAATGTATTTACCAAAATGCCAAACTATCTGTTATACTAAAGACCATACATTTCAGAATGGGCTACTGAAATGACAGAAATGACATAATCACTTACAGCTACACTTTTTTATTGTTTTACACATGAACTAATATACTATTGATTATTGCAGGTTAACAGCCTGTCCCAGCATATGCTGCTGCTTGAGGACTCAGTGAAAGGTCTGACAGAATCTCAGAGACAGCTCCAGAATGCTCTCACTGACCAGAGCATCCATGTGGAGACACTAATCGAGACCCGCCTAGTGGATATAGAGGGCCGCCTCAATGCCACAGAGGGTGGGTCTGATGGAGTAGGAGGGCTCCCTGGTGGTCTGGATGGCTTCAAGACCATGCTGGAGGACAAGCTGAAGACCCTGGAGGAGAGAGTGTTTGTGGCTGTGGAGGAACTAAGTAATGCCACGGCGCCTGCACTCCTGGAAGGCCAGGTGGTCCCTGCACTGGAGACAGAGATCGAGTCTGTGAGGAGGAGAGTGGAAGGAGACCTGGATGGCATTCAGAAACGGTTAATAGATCTGGAACACCTCTGCACCTCCTCTTGCTCACCTGCGACCCCGTCAGCAGGAGGTGTCAGTGTCACTGAAGTGGAAGAGGGGTGTGATGGGATGGAGAGGAAAATGACAGACCGCCTGAACTCCCACTCTAACAAATTAGAGCGCTTGAACAATACCCTGCAGAACCTGCTTCTCCGGATCGCTCAGGAAGACACAGAGGGCGCCGTCCAGGGAGAGATCACCCTGCTGAAGGTCAACATCAACTCTGTGAACCGCACTCTGAAAGGCCTAAAAGACTCCATTAGCTTCATTGCAAGTGAAGTGGGCCAAGTGAACACCTCCTGGGAGCAGAGGGAGCACCAGCTAGTCAACCAGGTGCAAGGAATCACCAAATTAGTGGGCCACCAAGCCTCCCTCCTAGGGGCAGGGGAGAGGCGGTTGGCCCAGCTGAAGGGAGAGCTAGTGGCCTTGAAGAGAAGGTTGGCTGGGGAACTGCAGGGCTGTCGGAGCACGGCAATAGAGGTACAGAGGGAGGTGAAGGATGTTGATAGTAGGGTGAGCCAGGTAGAGGGACAATGCAGCAGCCTGGGGGACTTAGCAGAGCACCTGGAACGGATCAGAGCAGAGCTAGAGAGACACTCGGACTCGTACCTGGCCCAGGTGAATGGCACCCTGGCCACCCAATCAGAACAGTTAGCTGAACTGAAAGGAAAGGTCAAAAACTGCACGGCCAAGGAAGCAGCCAACCAAAAAGGAGACCAGTAGCACCTGAGCTACAGAATTTAAAAAATGACTTAATTGTGTTTCCTATTAGGCTCAAATGAGTCCCTCAGCTTCTCTCCTCTTTCGTTGAAATCCCAGGCGCACAGATGCAAATTAACTGAACTGGTGAATGTCTTTTCCCATAAGCTTCCCACCCTAGTGGCTCCAGATGTCCTGGGTATTTAGTTTAGTGAAGTGAGGAGAAGCAGAATACAAAGACACACCTATGGTTGTATAGCTGGGCAATATTTTGTTCTGTAGGGCATTTGTTTCTACTCTGATCACGATTGTTTTATTTTCACATTTTACCTTTTTTTTAACTTATCTGAAGTGACTGCATTGTTAAACTGTTTGTACTAGATAAATCATAACAAAACAAGGTGAATGGTATGGGACTAATACGCTGCTACGGGTTTCAAGCACACTCAACATCCTCTGTGTGGTCTTTTAAAGAATACTGTACATCAACTTGGTGCTATTTACATTTTGTAAACTCCTGTTTTACACATGTTTAAAAACTGTATACGTATTTCAACGTTGACAACAGTGTTTGTTTTCTGCCACATTACACCAATTTGCAGAGAAGTTCCATAATTTACCACTGGGGGACAGTGACATCACATTACTTGGCATGGTCGATGGAGGAGAAATTAAAGCTAAAACCCTCAAGGGCTGCTCATAGAATTATGCTGATTTTAAAATTTGGCCAATTAGGGCTTTTTCACAAAAAACATATAGCTAATTATTGATCAAACTTAATTATTGAGTTTTGAAGTTTATCGTGGAGTTATTATTTTCTTGATATTTAATTATTTAATTGATATATTATTATTTAATGTTAACCAATCCCATTTTTTTTTCTTGTGCTTTAATTATTGGACAATAGTAGTTCTATACTCCCTACCCATTTATTGTGTACCAACATATAAATAATATACAGGTGAAGAAATGAAAAAAAAAAAATCTTAATCAAAGAGCTAAACATACTATAAAATTAAAACATTCACAAGTTTGGTTTAAAAAAAGAAAAGAAATGAAATAAAAAGAAAAAGAAAAAGCCTTTCTAAGCCATAAGATATTTTCAATAAATTTTAAAACATGCAAACCTGTGAAAAGCAGAATAACTATCCAGAAAAGATAGAAATGTTGCAATAAATTTTGTGATCTAGTTTTGACTAACCAACTTACCAAAGACTGTACCTCCACAGTATGTACAGTAGATATGGTCTCACATTTTTAGAAAAAATAGAAAATACAGAGAAAAAATAGTCACAAATACTCCAATAACTGTAAAAATATTAGAATAGATTTTTAAAATGTTGTTAATGTTGTTTCAGTCCTTCAGTGAACCCACAAATAAAATAAAATATTCAACAAAAGGTTGACATTAAGCCGAGAAGAATTTAACGGAGTTTTCAATCAGTTTTAGAGAAGGTAAGCTCAGCTGGCCCTAAGTAAGTAGGGCTGAAGTTTCCATGTTGATGTCTACATGACATATGACAAGTCACAGTGCTAAGCTGAAAATAATGAACTCCTAAATGAATGAGCACTTAAAGGGCTGTGTCGCCTTTTTTCCTTTTAATATCAGTATCACAGAGTTAGGACAGCATACTGATTGTGAATTATGAGTAAGCCTGTAGCCAGGTTGCAGCGTCTGCAAGTTTCACAGAATATCAGCACATAATTTAGTACAGCAGCATCTCTCACCAATTAACTGGCTGTCAGCCTGTAAATGGGACCAGAAATATATCATTAATATATGCTGCACAGCATCTTGACTGTGCAGCAACGTGCAGCTATGTGACTGCACAGAGTAAGCAGTTTTATTGGAATTTCCTTGTGTAAACTACTGGCATTACCGAAATGGTAGATAAAGGAAAGTGTGCACAATGTATATAAAAGAACAAACAAACACAGATCTCACAAATAAATTGCCAAACACACCAACAGATTGTAGCTCCTAAGCGGCAAGGTGCAAGGTGTGAATGATATTCACCCTGAGATTCTGAAGGCTCTGAACATTGTTGACATGCCTCTTCAGTCTTGCAAGGAGGATGGGAACAGTGCCTGGGAATTGGTAGACTTGGGTCCCTATTTTGAAAAAAAGGGGAACCAGTGCTCCAGTTGTCGTTGTATCACACCGCTCAGCCTGCCTGGGAAAGCGTATGCCAGAGTGCTAAACAGGAGGCTCGACGTGGTTGTCAAACATCAGCTTCAGGAGGAACAATGTGGATCCTGTCCTGGACATGGAAATGTGAATTAACCCTTGCAAAGCTCCTGCAGGGCATCATGGGAGTTGTGTTTTGTGGATCTGGAGAAGGCATATGATCACGTTTATTTTGCTCATGGGGTCTTGTTGGGTGTACTGTGGGATTATGGGGTACTAGTGCCATTGTTCCATGTCATCAGGTCCTTGGAGTGAAGGTCTGCATTCTAACAGGCAGATTGGTGCAGCGTGAGTAGGTACCAGGCATTGCACCAAACCATTGTGGTGAAGAAGGAGCAGAGCTGGAAGACATAGCTCTCAATTTACCAGTCAACATTCCAACCCTCACCTATGTTCATGAGCTCTGGGTAGTTGCCAAAACAATGAGAT
>JAUBNQ010000026.1:15277794-15319383 GCA_032353495.1 Ctenopoma kingsleyae | reverse complement strand
AGCTCTCAATTTACCAGTCAACATTCCAACCCTCACCTATGTTCATGAGCTCTGGGTAGTTGCCAAAACAATGAGATTGTGAATATAATTGGCATAATAATGGAGTTTCCCCATAGCATGTCCAGATTCAGCCTTAGAAATAGAGTATCAAGTTGGGGCATCCCGAGGGACCTTGGAGTAGGGTCACTGCTCCTTTGTGTCAAAAGAAGCCAGTTAAGGTGGTCGGGCATCTGATTAGGATGTCTCCTGGCCTCTAGTATTGGGATATACTAGGCAAGTCCAACTGGTAGCAGACCACAGGGCAGAACCAGAATACAGTGGAGGGATTACACTGGAGGGTGGCCATGGGTCACCCTACACCGCGCTGGCCACCCCACACAACAGCAGCTGTCGAGCAACACCGTTTTCCGCCCTTGAGGAACAATTTCTCTGCCACCGTTCCCCAGGGGACGCCTTTAAGGAGCGCACCTATCCAGTTGAGTGTTCTTCCTCCACTATTCTGCCTTCAATAGGCTATATGCACGCTCACTTCCGCATCCTCACTAAGCCGGCTTGCTGTCTGTCCCAAGATAAACACTGTGAAATAAAATTATGTCATGGCAGTATAATTGCAGGTAAGCTTTAGATATTTAACAATAACGTTAGTTTAGCGTAATGTTATGATTCATGTTTTAGCAGTTCTGTGAAAAAAAATATAATCCCAAAAGTTGGCTGGTGATGTTTGAAAGTTTTTTTTGTTTA
Organism: Ctenopoma kingsleyae; assembly: GCA_032353495.1. Lineage (NCBI taxonomy): Eukaryota > Metazoa > Chordata > Actinopteri > Anabantiformes > Anabantidae > Ctenopoma > Ctenopoma kingsleyae. The sequence goes on along the minus strand of JAUBNQ010000026.1, from coordinate 15,318,642 downwards.
AAAACATTTATCGTTGCTCTGATGATATTTTGAGAAGCCACAGACCGTCTTCTAACCACCCGAATGTATGAAAAAAACTGTTTTGACTCGTTACTCATACGTGTCGGCTTCTTTGTTTTTGATTTAGAGACAATAACAACTGGGAAAACACGTGAAAGTAGTTTTTACATTGTCTGGACAAAGATTTTTAAATTCCAGAGCATTAGACGGGTCTTTGGAGATTCAAGAAGTGCCTTCAGAGCAACGTTAAATGTTTTCAAATGACTGTGTTTGTTTTTCAAACGACGCTGGTTAATTAACTTGTAGAAAAGCTGATCGTTACCACCATGACCTGAACGTAACACCCAGCTAATACACGAGGGACACAAACTGTTTGGTTTGTCGTGAAACACGAGCTGAATGAGATGTTAAATAATCTTATTTTGTTTATGTCTTCCCCTAATAATTTACTATTGGAAGTAGAACAATTACAGGTCCCATAACAGTATTGGTGTGTGTGACATTTAGCACTTGAAGCTAATCGAAGTCATGTTGCATTTCCGAGGCTGCTTCACAATAAAAGCCTCTTTTGCCAATTGATCATTTTTAATGTGAAAGGATAGCAACATGAAATGCTTGATGTTATAAATTATGTATATTATTAATAAATTATGATAGTAATAAATTAACAGCCCCAATAAAGTTTATTAACAATTATAGAATCATGCTAGTGTGAAAAGTCATACAAGTGGATAATTTCTTAACAGTCAAACCTGGCACCATGACTATTTTAACTCATGTGTCTTTATTGACAGATGAAAGAGCTACAGACTTAGTGACACTGAGGGTGGAGGAGTCCAGCTGAGCCTACGGTGAAAGCACTTAAATATGGCACACCAGGTATATAACTCACATTCATGGCCTTGAATACATAATGTATGGATATATTGAGTAAAATACTTTTCACTTGTAATTAGTTTAAATTAACCTTTTATAAAGTCTTCATGACTAATAAAATACAACAAGTTTAAAAAGTGTTTCAGAGGTTTTATTGGAGGTTCTGTTAAAAAGAAAATGTTTATTATAAAATATTTTAGGAACCTGTGTACAACAAGCAGCCAGAATTAAGTAATGTTTTTTGAAACATTAGCAAATAAATGATGTTGAGTGATCCATCATAGTCACACATGCATCATTTACCCAAATAATGACTATTTGGCCTACAACAATCAAATAATTCAATTCAGTTTTATTTATGTAGCGCCAAATCACAAAAGAATCATCTCAAGGCACTTTACAGTTAGTATAAAGTCATACAGAGAGAAAACCCAAAAATCCCTTCTGAGCAAGCACTGGCCATAATGCAATAATACAACAAAACATGGACAGGACCTGGGTCATAGCGCCGTCTCCAATGATGAGGACCTGGAAAAAGGATAGAAGGCAAGAGAGAAAGAAGAGGGGGAGGCACACAGTCTGTACGCTTATGTGCTTGGGAGAGAAAACAGAGGGTTAAAATTATGTAAATAAACAAACTAAATGATGAATGAACATGATCTTGTTGGCAGGTCTAAGTTAGGTCTAAGTCTACAATAAATACTTCTTAAGCAATAATTGAGACTGAAGACCATCCCACTGACCAAGGACCAATAAACAGGTCAGAACACAGCTACTAATTAAATGTTCGGGCATATAAATAAGTTATAAGTCTAGATTTTAAAACATCGACAGAGTTACACTGTCTGATTTCAGCAGGGAGGTTATTCCAAAGGTGCGGGGTACGTTAAGAAAAGGCCCTGCACCCTGCTGACTTGTTCTTAACTCTAGGGACAGACAGGAGCCCTGCACTCTGAGAGCGGAGGGTACAAGGTGGAATAAAATACAGATTAAAAACACTTTATCTTTTGGGATGCTATAACCAAAGACAATTATATGAAATCCTGTAGTGTTTTGTAACATTTCAAGTCAGACATAACTTAATTAAGGTATGTCATACAATATAATTGTCATTAAACAAATAAATATATTAAAGTAATGCAAGGAGGCTCCATAACATTAACACCAGACGTGGAGCGATAAAACTGATTGATAACTATGATTTTCAATATATTATCAATATATTGTTCTCTTAAAACAAATATGAAGACATTTACTTCACCTAAGATTAACTTAACAGCCACTTAATGTTCGAGAGTCTGATTACTTATTTTTATATATCCAATTCAGCATGTTCACAACAGTAAAATATTGTTAAAAAATGTTATTCTTGTTCCTTAGCTTTTAAATTTCATTCATTCATTTATTAAGTCAACACAGAAGTCTGTTGTTTTACTACATGAACTGGGCAGCACAGGGCAAAATCCTGATCCAATATGGCGGGGGAGAGAAACGTCTGGACTACTTTGCTGATCCTGCTCAGCACATAATTAAATGGAATGGAAATGAAACCACAAGATTGTGGTCACATGAAGCAGTCAGATGACAAGGTGGGTTATTAGGTAAAACTATGAGGGATATTAAAGTGTTTGTAGAGTCAGAGGTTAGGTAAAACTAAATGATAGTGAATGAAACTGAGTTAAATGAACTGTAAAAATGTGTTGACCTTGCACCACTGAAGCACTGTCAGCAGGTCTTCTGCACAGCATCAGCACATAGCTTTTAAAGACAACGTCTCTCAGTAACTAGAACAGGATGAAGCTTCAGAAGTATGATGAAAACCAAAGGTTAGACTTAACAATAAAATGCTGGAGTGGCAAAACTGAATGAATGAAGAGGGTTGAGGTCACAAGCCAAGACAAGGTGAGAAGGAAATATGAGGAATAATGGTGAGATGAGCATAAGGAAGAGAACTACAGAAAAAGTGGAAATGAAATGGTATAAAAAGACAAAATGAGCTGAGACAATAGATGAGTATGGTTGTAACAGTGTAGGGAGTAGGTGAACTCAGAGGATGAGCTCAGCTTGCTGAAGAGGAATATTGAAACTGATAGAGATGTGACAAGGGCAGGGCAGACAGGAGAGCGCACAGCACTGTGGAGGAGGATGAAAACTGTGAGAAATAGAAACAGATGTGTTTATAGCCCCCTTGTCCCTCAGCTGCATCCCTTCTATCCTGACAGGAAAGCAGGCAGGAGTCACAACATCAGCTGGAGAAAATATGCATGCTCAAGCATTCAACACAAACAGTAGCCTACAACATGGCAAACAGAAGCAATTTAACCCCCAGGGCTCAACAGCAGCTGGATGCTCTGTTGTCCCTTGGGAAGCAGCACTGCACAGAGAACTGTCCTATAGGTGATGTGGAAAAGACATAGCTGAAGAGGAAGGATGACGAAGGAAAATAGTGGGGAGCTATCGAAGATGAGAGAGAGCTGGTTAGTGTAATGATGGGTGAAGATTATATCTGACACCATGACAAATAGTTAAGTAATCCAAGCAATGTTACAAATTCATGTGACATCCACACACAGGCACCGTGGCTTCTCTCCTCCTCTGCCTCGTTTTTGCACATGCGTGAGACAAGACATACTCACGCACATGTGCACACAACATCCTGTAAGGCAATGTTGTGCTCTATTACTCACACGTCTGATTTAACCAGATATGAGAGCATGCATGATGGCAGCACATTTAACATATAGAAGTTCCACACAAAAAGCTAAAAATTGCAAAGAGTTAAAGGGCACGTCTCTCTGGTCGTTTCTCACAGTTGAGCCTTTGTTTTGAGGTTCAACACTTACATATACACATGAGTGGGAATGAAGAGTGTGCCGCCATTCTGCACCACTGTAAGCCAGAAATTCACTTATTTGGCTACTTCCTGATGCACATTCAAGTTTAAGTAAGACTCTCTTCAGGGAGAAGTGCATTGAAACAAACAAACAGCATACAAAGGCAAAGGCACTGCAGATGACATCAAAGCCTTTGAGTGGCACAGTAGACAAAGGGGTGCATGTGGAAGAATTAATGATAGCTTTGTATGTGCCACCTGGTGTGTGTTGTATTCACATGCCAAGGCAGCTCTTGAGTTCTTTAAGAGCAACACTCTGTGTGTGTCGGACAGCATAGTGACACTGATGTAAGCATACCAAAGCCTTGTGTTTCCAAGGCCAGCCTCTGTGCCTCTGCCAAGCTTCTCTTCAACACACACACTGCAACTACTGTTACACAGCAGGACAGAAGCAAGGCCTTTTTCTTTTAGTGAGAATAAATTTAGATGTTTTGCACAATTTCAAATAGATATTACATACTACCATATCTTTTTTCTTATATTTAGATAAGACGGTGGTAAATTGTGCACAGATCCAGTACAACACATTTAAACTCTGATGTAGATATCCAGTCTCTGCCACTTATCTTTTGTTTTTTCATAATTAAAACAACAGCCTTCACATCTGTTAACTAGCAGAGATGCACAGTTAATGTGCTAAATGCCACAGGGCAGGAGCTGTTCTGATTCAGTGAATATTAAGTGACCTCTGCATCTTATACTGTTTGTCTTCTCTGGGTGACGGGCTGGCCAATCCCAACAACCATTATCTTTGTCTTAGGAGCAAGACCTGCACAAACACACATCCACACTGGCAGCGGAGCAGTTGGGGTGATAAGACCAGAAAGTGGGACTATTAAAAGAAGTGTACTAGAACTGAGCAATTCTGGCCCCAGGATGCTGGGATTTAAGAACTGTGGATCACAAGAGCCAGGACTCTGGTATTTGAGCCAGAAACACAGACAATAATCCTCTGTCTGGGTAAGAGTGTTTAAAAGAGTGTTGTCAGTATCTCTCCTCACATGGAATTTAGTCCTCATTACGATATAGGGGGAGGGAAAAAAACAACCTAGAAATATTTAAAATTTTTTGCAGGACATCCTCATGAACTCACCTCAGAACCTTATCTGCTACCATCATCACTATGATACTGTACATTTAACAGGAAGTGACAGCAGTCATTTGAAACCAGAATATAATTTTTCCACTGGCAGCTCATATTGCTCTATGGGGCCAGTATATGCTTAATCACTTTAACTAAACGCAGAGCACAAACTAAATGTCTCATCACTAGGAGTAGCCTGTGTCTGAGCAGCAGTTGTGGTAAAGAGCACAAGCACAGAATTATTCTGAACATTTTAAAACGGCACTGAACACACGAAGAAAATGGTTGGTCAGAGGCAGTAGTTCCAAAAGTACACTGTAAATAGATAACAGATGGATAGAGACACGGTTTTCGATCTTTAGAAGTTTCATTTTATTGGTGTACTTTGACAATAACAATGATGGTATAAAAGAAAATCCCCATCATACAAATTTAAATAATCAAAAGATAATATGCCAATACACAGATTCACATAAGGCTGACATCAAGTTTTGACAAATGGCTTCAATTCAAGGAGAATTTACCTCCTTACAACAAGAGAAGATAGATTATAAATTTAGCAATCTGTATCCTTTTTCTTTGTTTAAACAGTTTATGTTCATACAAAATAATGTATGAAATTTGGAGTGGACTGTGTCGCTGGTTTGGGTGCCTGTGTTTCACTGCTTTATAAGCATATGGTGTTTTTTGGCTGAAACACTAATATCCTGCAATGCTTTCCTCTGACCTACACCTTCCCCCAACTGCTGTCACTATCAAAGAGACATCACACACTGAAACAAGGACATTGATCTTCATCTTTAGACTCTACATCTCCCATGATGTCTCTCCTATCACTACAGCATATTAAGCACAGGGAGGCCTCTTGAATGCAAACACTTCTGAGATTGTGAGAGGAATCTAACATTTATGGGACAAGAATGTTTTTAATTAAAAGAAAAAAGGCTGTGCTGGGAAGCAGTGATGTAAAAACACCAATGTTGACGTGTAAGCCCCACTAGCACTTAAATGGCACCGGATAAACCCCCAGCCACACTCCTCCAAAGCCTTGTTTTTTATGCTAGCATCTGTAGTGATTTCAGACCTTATAGAATTTCTAAAACACTACACACAACAATATTTACAATGATCATTATGTTGATATGCACTTTTAAATTTAAATATTTTTGCTTATAAAAACAAATAAAAATTTGAGTGAAAAAACACTGCAATAAATTAAAAAGCTTTAAGGCTGCCAGTTTTATCAGATGCCCCCCCATAAAAGGCCTCTTCATTTAAACTGGCACATCATGGATCAGAGCAGATGAGAATATGGTACGATGAAGTCTCTTTAGAGCAGCAGGCTTGGTCTTGGTTTGAATTGAGACCATGAAGACTATATAACAGGAACAAGACTGGCCAGCATGATCTTATCACCAAATAAAAACAACCCACTGTGTGTTTAGGATAAAAGCAAGAAATCGCTGACTGATTTGCCTGTCACTTAGTGGACAAAGTTGTCGGACAGCCAAAGACGACAAGTCTTTTTGAATATGGTGCTTGCTGATGAAGCTGCTCATTCTACACTGATCAGTATAGAGCCTAATACTGACTCTAAGAATATCTATGTCATCGAGAGGGTGTTGTTATATTGACAGGTCCCTCAGGATCTGAACTTTCACCTGAACACTCAAACTAAAACCATTTGGCTTTTGCTATATATCTTTCTAGCTTTTAATTTAAAGCAATGACAAGATTAAAAATATATAATATATAATGTGTCATGTAAGCATCAAGAACTAGAACAAAAGAAAACGGCAAGTTGTTCACAACAATGTCACTATAAATCATTTTATCAGTGCTGAAAAACAAAATGAACAACCAAACTATATGGAGGAAAGTTAGACCTCCTGAAAGGTTTAGCCATTTCACTCAAACACACGTGGAAAAGAAAACTTAACACAAATGTTGCTACTGTCCAAGACTTTCACTGAGTACCTCCTTAGTGACTGGCTTGATGGTAAACACGTGCTTCTGCTTGTGGCAATCAACCAGCACAACAAATGTACAGATTAGTTTTACCGGGCAAGATGAAATGGTGACACGTTTGCCAATGTATGGATGGAAAACCACAGAATATCTACACCAATTACATGCAGACTGAAATTAAAGAAAGGCTTTAAAAGAAGGATGTTTTTTCCTGTTTATGTGAGCATTTATGGTTACAATTGGTTCCAGTAAGCACATAAAAAGACACTCCCTAAAAAGGAGCTCTGGAAGTTCAGCACCATTGATTATCAATTAGTATAAAGGAGGTGCTCAGTGGAAGATAGTGACCAGCAGCATTTTCTTATTAGGCGTCTTGCTCTTCCTGTGGTTGTCACACAAAATGGCCTCCTCCAATGTGTCTTTTCAGCTGATTAATACACACAAGGCTATGGGCCCCGTTCCATTTCACCAAAACCAGGCAATCTTATAATTTCTGAAGATGAAATCTATGTCTGAATGAAATGGAACAGCTCCCTTTTTACACAGACCTGAACCTCACAATCCCACACAAATCAGTACAACTTTCAGTGCATCTAACAAAGTCTGTCTTAACTCACCTACTAAATCATCACATCAACCACAAGAAAAATAAATGGAACAATTACAGAATATAATTAATAAAAAGGTCAAATAAATAAAATGAGGTCCAGCCTCTACTTCTTATTTCTTTGTGGGAACACAACAGTTTGTTAACCACCCACATTTTCCCCAAAAGATGCATCTTCAGAAATGCTTACAAGGAGACTTGAGTGAAATGAAGTAGCTGCATGACTAGAGGACAGACAGTGAGGAGAGAGTGTCTGTATGTTTACTTGTAAAAGGAACTACATTTATAGTATTGGGATATTTTAATGAAAATCAACACTGTCAAATACATAAATCAGAGAGGGATATTTTAGCAAGTGTTGTCAGTCTGTGTAAATGCGCAGAGTTAGGCTCTGTGTCATCAAGTAAAAACTTGACTGAGACCAACACTCTCATTCTGATTTATGCAAAGAAACTCCCTGGCCAAAGCCTGACCACAAGCTAACAAAGCTATTCAGCCATTTTTCATTGATGTCTTAGATAAGCATTCACTGTAAGCATTTGTCCCCCCCTCCATCACGGCCATCTCGACAGGGAAGTATCAGTTAAAAAATAAAGGCAGCGATAGACATGTTGTTGAAGAGATTTCACAGTGCCAACAGTGAAGAAGGGCTGGCTAACAGTATTACAAACACTAGACAATCAGAAAAATAACAAAGCAAATGCTTCTGTAAACACCAGTGACAGTGACAGCAATCAAGTATTCTCTACCTCCATTTCTCTTCTGTAAAGATGAAGGTGAGTAAACATCAAAGATGTGGGATCTAAAAATAAAACTAACTGCTTATCTCTCCCTGGCTTGGACACCACACCACACACAAAGTGAGGTTTAAAGTCACTTTGTCACAGTTTCAGGGGTGATGGCCTCTGGAGGCCACCCTGAAGACCTTGTACTAACAACAGGATACATACAGGCTATTTGCATAGCTCTCCCTCACTTATACACACACATATACACACAGAGGCTCTCAAAAGGGCGGCATGTTAGCTTAGGCAAGGGTGTGTTGAGTGTGAAGTTTGCATACGCAGTCATTCCGTCACTGTCGTCAAATAAGGGTATGTTAGCACCCGTGCTATTGCATCTGTATAGTGAGGAAGTCAGATCTAAGTCCTGCTCTCTGATATTACAACTTATTGCTTATTGCCACTTACAGGCAGCCAGAACATCCAAAGCGATTATGCAAACACAAACATCACAGTCTTTAAATGGTATGTTCACAGGATAAAATAAAGTTAGTAGGAGATTATTATGGTATTAATGTTCTCTAAACTTAGGATAAACTATTCCACATACAATATATATGACAGAGAAAACAGTCTGTATGATTTTCGCTTGCTTACTTCACTTGTAGATTTGGCATACCTTCTGCAGAACCAGCTGCAAGAGTCCACTCTGTTTAAGTTGCTCTGTGGTGGTGTCTGTGTGTGCATGCAAATGCTTTCACAGGTTTACTGCATTTGTGAAAATAAGTGCAAAAAAAAAATAATATCAAAGCCTCAGGGACCATGTCATCGCGTGTCAAAGTCAAGTCGAACTGTTGTGTACGTGCATGTGTGGCATGTGCATTCACTTGAATATGTGTGTGTATGATGGCGTATTTTAATAAACAAGCACAACAGTGTCGGGCTGAGCTAACTTTTGATTCAATAAGAAAATGAATGAATGGATGCTGAAGGCCAAAATGGTGCAAAAGGCATGTGGAGACTGAGTACTAGATAAGCTCAGATGAGAGAAGTAATGGACTGTGGCACAAACAAGTGCAGCATTTATCCCTATTTTCTTATATGATTTATCCAACATACTTATTGGAGCCTCCATTTTTTTTTGCATACAAACAAAAGAAACAAAGCAAAGAATCGTCAACTAAAAAGTCCTAAGCAGTGCTGCAACCGGTGAGATATGGCTGATGTCCCAGAGGACTTTGATTCCCAGGTGGTCCGCAGTCCAGCTGTACCTATGTCAGTAGTCAGCTATGGGTGCAAGCTTTCTGCTCAAGCGGACTGTGATGTTGGTGTAGAGAGGCCTCCTGGACACTAGGGGGGAGTAGTTTAGGTTGTTAAGACCATCCACTTTCTGTCTCTCCTTTGAGTGGCGTAGTAGGCTATACCTGCAGAACAGAACAACCGATCAATCAGTGATGAGGGACAAGACAAGACATGAGACACAATCTCCTCACCCAGTGCAAGGTTCACCATCCAAGTCAGAGATGTTATAATGAGTGGTACATTAGCGGATCATGACCATTTTATAGATGATTTAACCAAACAAATTAATTTTTAGAGAGATTATTTCTATTATTTCTATCTAGCATCCATTTCTTGAAAGAAAAAAAACAAACATTTATCTCTTGGGCTGTTTCAAGAGACTTGGAATTTGAAGAAAGAGAGCATGTCTGGAATTTTGCCCTGAAGCATACAACCATGTCACATGCAAAGTCTTTAAAGTGTTGAAATTCTCTCAAAGTCACTGCTTTGGCTTTTCATGTGACTGGCTTATATCACATGAGCCTACACCTCATTCCAATAATCAGCTTCTTTTTTGGAATGCATGCATGCACACCATTTTAAGCAAATGGTGTGTATGCATGTGTTTGTGTATGAATCAGTTGTGCACACATGGATACTAACCTTCCCAGGAACTGGACTTCCCCACGGTGATGATGTGGTATTGACATGTAGCGTCCATGCTCTCCACTAGGTCTACTTACTGTGTAATTGGCATACGCCACCCTACACAAACATATTTATTGTTCATTAATCCACAGTATATGCCGTCAGGCAGAGAAAGCATTCCAGTGACAAATTTCATTGTTATATTCTCACTCATAACCAGGGTATCATATTACACACTGTAAGCATCATGTCATACAGAAGAAATAGAGGAAGAAAAACATTCCACACAAAAGCAATCATAACATAAAGACTCATACAGTGTACAAAAGTCAATCAGTAAAAATTATAAATGAATATTGACATCCCTGAGTGTGTACAGCTGCTTGTGAAGTGCGTGGGTGGGACAGTGTTGCTGTGTGGCAAAGGGTAATGATGGAGAGGAAAGAAAGGGAGAAAATACCTCACAAAAGGCAGCTATGTTCCTAACAATCAACATATCAGCTGAGCACGCCTAATGTCATCAATACTGACAGTCCTGTTCTGCAGCTTTGCCAAATAAGGTAGTGGGTGTGTGGGTGTTTTTATATGGTTGTGTGGACACATTTAATTCGATAACACCGTTTTGTGAAGAAATTTTAGCCAGTCCTCCCAAATGAGTTACACTAGTTGTGCCTGTTAAGGCAGGGGCTAAGGAATTCACGAGTGTCCTTACAGTTTAAGAAAGACAGGCATCTGTGTGTCTGTACATGTATTCCCCTCACCTGTTCCAGAGGTCATCGTCCTCTCCTCCCCAGCCCCAGAATGCATTAGGAAATCCATTAATCCTTTTGAACTGCTTCACCGTCAGGCCACTGACACCACCGAAGAACTCATTATACGGAAGCCTGGGAGGGATGATTACACAATTCTAATTAAATAAGGAATACATTTACTGTATATGCCCATATAGATTAAGTCAGGACTCACATGTAGGAGTACTTGTCAAGCTTGACCGCAAAGTGTCGGGGCATGTCTGTGCAGCCGTAGTAGTTCCTATCGTTCTCCACGAGGTGGTCCACATCATGGAAAACCAGACAGTCCCAATTTAGGTCCTTCATAGCTTCTTTGTAGCCCACATTAAACAACATGGCACGGTTAAATGGCTCTGTGCCCCCCTATAGAAAAAAAAAGATCAGTTCATGTTATGACAAATCCCATTTTTCTAGGTTGTTACGTAAATGTTAGGTATGTTCACTGACATTTGGCCATTGGACTCTTGTTAATTCCTGAAAATGACTGTAAGTATGTTTGCACATACCTGCTCTATGACATAAAAGGCAAACTCAAGTCTCTGTTTCTGCAGTACTGGCACCAGGTGTCTCAGAAGGATGGGTAAGTGTTCATGTCGGTTCCTGAATGGGACTAGGAATGCCACCTAGTGACACAAAAGGTAGCAGAATACAACAAATAAATAAAAAACATTTCCAGAAAAGTTTGGACTTTACTAAAATAGAATAGAAGCTAAAATGTGATTTGTCAATTTGCTTGAACCTTTATTTATCTGAAAGAAGTACAAAGATTTTCACCGTTTTCACTGACCAACTTAATTGTATTTTGTGAATGTGAGCAACAAAACAAAAGTTGGGACAGGGGCAAAATAAGACTGAAGCATTTATAAAATAATGAAGTAACACTGTTCTGGATCATTCCAAAAGTAGCAAGCAAAGATGGGTCATGGCTCGCCACTTTGTGCCACACTTCATGAGAACTCTGAGAATCAGCTCAAAAACAATCTGTGCACTTGCCATGGTACTGAGGTGCATATGTGTGCAGGTACCATCGACATGGAGATGTATATTGGGATTTTATGAAGAGACATGCTGCCATGAAGGCACAGAAAGGCAATGTAACACAGTTACAGTGCATCTGTCCCAACATTTGTTTGTTGTCAGTGTGTTACAGCCATTAAACTAAATTTGCTTACAGTATGAAATTAAGCTGGCCGGTGAAAACACTGAAAATCTTTGAATGCAGTTTTGTCAAATAAATAAAGGTTCAAATCATTTAACACATCAGATATTTTAGCTTTTAATGGATTTTAGACAACAACATTATCATGCATATTTAAATGAGACGTATAAATATGGACATACAGAGTCTTAGAGCATTTTGATCTGTGCTAAGTAAAAGCGTAGTATTTGTACAGTGTTACAGAGTCTCATGATTTCTCAGGAGTATGTAAATGGGAAAAGTGTGGTTGAAGACGGCACCATAAACCACTAATTACTAGGAAGACGTATAACAAAAGCATGACATGTCATTCTCACATTGAGATCTGACATGCATCAATCACAGAGGCACTAAATGTCTAAACGGTATTTATTTTCCTCCTATACAGTGGTAGCCATGACAGTCCCTATTTTATGTTTCTTTTGAAACTAAACAAAAAGCTAGTTGTGACTGGAAGGGAACAAGAGAACAAAAAGTAAGGCAAGTAGAATACAATGAGTAGCTAGAAGGGAGAATACTGTGGTAGAGTGTGAGTGCTGGCTAATAAAAGACATACAAAGTGCCTTTGGGCAAGTTAATGTGAGAGACAGACAGACAGATGGCAGGGAAGACTGCTCTGTTGAACAAAGAAGAGCAGATTAAAAAGAATTCATAGGGAAACTGGATCAAAACTCCAACTGTACTACACATGCATAAATAGACAGCTAAACCAGTTTTGACTGGTTCTTGTATTGTGTGATATATGGCTTGGCTTCACATGTACATTTCCTACATATGAAGACCACAGACCACATCTTCCTGATTTGCAGAGTGAGCAACAGAGTGAGGGCGTACAAGTGGTGCAAAAGCATAATTTGACTGTGAGAAATTAGTCAGAATTGAAGTAATTGTGTCGTACAGAGCAACATTTTATTCTTCCCATCCTGTAATGAACATGTGTGAACATTTGTTGCACACTACAGTGACACTCAAAAACAAACAACACTACCGTATACCCTCCCACGTACATCTCAGCACATGGGAGGTCAAAACAAAATTGAGACTCATTAAAACCTTTCTGAATCATTGGACAGCACCTCACATCAAGGTGTGTATTACAGTGAGTGACGAAGTGGCACTGTATTTTGAAAAAGACGCTTGTTTCCAGCTTGTTAGGTACACCCATCTAAAATTAATGCAGTCTATCAGTCAGTCCTGCAACAAATGAAGGTGATAATGTTCACTTGTGTATGTCGACTCAACTGTATGAATAGTATCAAGGATGTTAGTGGTGCCACTGAACTGTACTGTATTACACAGAGGTGTTGCTGTTATTTACCGTATTCTCACAGTTATGAATCGAATTGACAAAATAATGGACACAGCTGTCAGTATGACACGATACAATTCAGCACAATCTGTCCACAATGCCGACAGATGAACTGAGACATCTCTAAAACAGTTTCAACAAGAACTGAACATTATAACTTTGATTTAGTTTTAAGATTTATTGTTGGTTAACACTGCATTATAATAATAATAATACACTGGTAAATTCATCTGCATTTATTCGATTTCTCATTCATATGTACAGTATATTCAAATGTGCTTTTCAGCACAACAATCCTTACGTCCCATCCACACTTACCTTCCAGCGAGGTGAACAGTCTTTGGGCTTCCAGTGACCTCCTTGGGCTATGCTAGGCTCTCCCTCCAACAACAACCTCTCCACCTCCTCCAGAGATACCTCACTCATATTCACCACCAACCTGCCCTCTGTGTGTGGAGGAGAAAAGGAGAGGGAGAGACAGAAAAGACAGATTGGATAAAGCAGAATAAGACATAGGAATGCATGAAAAAGAGAGATAAAGCCAAGAGCAATAACATAGAAAATAGAGACAATGGAAAGAGGTATGGGCAGAGGTAAGGAGAAAAAACAAAGAACAATGTGCATCAAATCCTACAACAGTGATGTGGGACATACATAGCTGCCATTACAACATATTTGCATGAATCACCAATAACTGCAGAAATATAACAAAATCAAACATTCTGTTTAAAGGTCAACCAGAGAGACATTTCTTGTCTGGTGCCCTACATATATTAGAATCATGAGCCAGGATCAAAATAAAGCATTAAAATTAAACTTCAAATTAAAACCATAATAGTGTACTTACTCATGGAGGGCAGCCTCTCAGGGCAAACCTGTGATGGGAGGTAAGTGAAGCCCTCAGGGAGGTATGTGGTGGGAGGAGCATCACTCTCGCTCATGTTGAAGTCATAGGAATAATCTGGATTAAGACACGCGAGCATCAAATATCAACATCACCAATGAGAGTCTCTTAAATCTGTCTTTAAATGAATGTCTCTAATGGTGTGCTATTGTGATGCTATCCTATTCTTTCTTTGGTACCTTAACTATACTCCTGCTATTATTTACACAAGTATTATTTACATGTCAGACTATATAATATATATATAATATAATACCTCTATTTCTTATTTCTTCCATGCTAACCAGTGTGGAAACTGCCATTGTGTGTATGTAATTGCATAGAAAAGGCAGCACATGAGCCACAGTAAGCATTCCCAATGCGTCTTGTATCAATCTGTATGTTTTTACCTGTGCCGTTGATGCTGTAGGCCCCTCTCACCACCTGCTCCAGAACCTGAGCCCCAATGTTCTTCACGTTCTCTCTGATTTGGATGCCTCTGGCTTGGACCATGAAGACATACTCATTAACTGTAGAGACAGAGAGGAAGGACAGAAAATTAAGGCATTTTATTTTTTTAAGTGTTTCTACCTATCATATTAGAAAGAGGTATCAGTAAAAATCAACATCTTAATCCAATTTGAGAAATTAAGAAAATAATCCTAGCATAACAACTCCTTTTGAAGTACGTAATGCTAAATATTCCTCTGAAAAACTCAAATAATGCTTCATAGTTCTCAGACTCATGCCAAATTAAATATTTTTGTACTTCCATTCCTCTTCCTTATTGAGAAATAAAATGGACCAATACCCATGTTAAAGCACATGCGCTTTAATGCCTGCTCTAGTGTAAGCACACATTTCCACCTAATCTGCCTGGGTGACTTGGGATTTCCCAACCACACATCAATGGGCTTTCATTCCAAAGAAGCCAACTCCTGGAATGTTAATCTGTGATGATGGGGGAGGACAGAAGAAAAAGATGCAATTCAAACTTATTTAAGAGGGTGAAAGAGAATAGTGAGTGAGATAGTGAATTTGAAATGATTGGTTTCTTCCTTTTGTGCATGATAACTCTTGTTATTCTGCATTATCTGTGCTGTTAATTGCTGCTTGTAAATTTTGATGCATTCATTTGTCACGAGACTAAACAAAACCACACAAGAGTGTGGCAAGAGTAACACAAAATGAAAGCACTTTTGGCCTGCTTTTTGTGCCAACATGATAAATTCACTGGAAAAGATTAGTGACATTTCCACTCAGTGGGGTGTGACCTCAAATATGAGGTCAACCTCCCAAACAGGAGCAACCCAGTGGAACAAAAACAGGGGATGTGGCATGTGAGTCACTCAGATCCCTCCACCTGACCTACAACACACACCTACGTTGCAA
Source organism: Ctenopoma kingsleyae (assembly GCA_032353495.1). Lineage (NCBI taxonomy): Eukaryota > Metazoa > Chordata > Actinopteri > Anabantiformes > Anabantidae > Ctenopoma > Ctenopoma kingsleyae. The sequence goes on along the minus strand of JAUBNQ010000026.1, from coordinate 15,302,990 downwards.
TATGAGCTTGCATGAGGTTGTGTATGTACTGTAAATGACTGTGTGACACCAGTTTCTGATAACAACAAAGAGCGCAGTTGGAATAATAATAATTAATACTTTATCAATCCCCTTGGGGAAATTGTTGTTTGGACAACTGCTAGACCTGTGTTAGGGCTACTACAGGGTTTCGGTGTCTTGTCCAAGGACACCTCGACATGCAGTTTCGGAGGGACTGAGAATTGAACCGCTGACTCTTAGGTTGGAAGACGACTGCTCTACCCACTGAGCTATCATGCCGCCCCACCTACCACAATCTCTGGAATAAGTTCTAGGATAATTCACCACTAGTCCTGTTTCTTTATTTAGAGAATAATGCCAGCACAATGCTGTCAAATTGATGGATTTCTGCCTCAGTAAACCTGTATCCAACTGCACAATCTCTGGCCATTAATCCAATCAGCATTTATCTTAAAGCAATCCCAATATCATCCACACCCTTCTGCAAGTGCACATCCTGTAGATGTGTGTCTGTGTACGTGCTGGTGTGCGTAATTCTGCTGAGCGAGAAATCCAGAGGATGTGATTTGCCATTAGTAATTGTATTAGGGTTTCCATTCACATTCATCTTGCTTTATACAGAATGCCTGGCTTGCAGGACTAGAGACTAGTGGCTAAGTGGTAACTGAAATCAATGTTCCCATTGTACCCCTACAACACACAAATATTACAGCACAGCTGGGGCAAATCTGCAAAGGATAATAAAAAAATAAGAACACAGAATAGATCCAGTCCACTCTCAATGTAATACTGTACATGCAGAAGTAGATTAACACACACACACACACACACACACACACCCTTGGAGGCACCATATGATGGAAAACTGCTATAAGGCTCCTGGTCTGTGATCCAGTGCTGCAGGCTTCAACGTATTTTCGAGCCTGTTTATCTCCTTCTCTTTGTCATCTCAATCATACACCCATTCCTATTTTCCATAGGAAGAAAAATCTTTGCTTTACATGCCTATACACGTGTATGTGCTATGCTGTCTTATACATGTAGTCACTGTGCTGAACCATTTATCAACTGCAGAGCAAAGTAAACTGGAATCTCACTCAGGTTTTTGTTGTAAAGTATCTCCCGTAAGACATTTAAAAAAAAAAAAACTCTTTCAACGGTTTCAAACACTTAAGTAGTGTGGAATGATAATGGAAGTAAACAATTGTAAAGATGGTATTTGAGGTTACAGCCTATGAGGGCTACATGACAAGGCCATTAACACTGGACATATAAGCAAACGGACACACACACCATTTTGAGGTGTAATTAGTAAGGGATACTTGAACAGATATAAAACTACATGATACACATGCAGAAACTCCACCCCCCATCCCCACTGTAACCTATCAAGCATGACAGAAGACCTTGAATGACCTTGTCCTCTATAGCTCTCACAGAACATGCTGTGCACATGCCAAGCCCATCTCTTCCTCTCTCTCTCTACTTATCTGCCCTTTCCTCTATCTTCCCTCTTCATCCCTCCCCATGCTGCTATCTCTGTATAATGCGGTTTGTATCACTTTCTGTCAAGTGCATTTGTTCCCATCATTTAAGGAAATAATCTGCATGATGGATTGCAGGCTGATGGGAAGAACGCCAAGCACAGTCTTAGATCATACTGCACTGTAACAGAGGTTAATCGAACAACAAGCCAAAAAAAAAAAAAAACGAAGAAAAGAAAAGCGCATGCATGCACAACCCTCCCTTCTTTACCTCTGAGAGGGGCAATTAACTCAACATTGATATCTCAGCAGTGAGAGGTGATCGTTCTGCTAGCTCCCTGATAAGAGCTGAAAGGCATTTTTTTCCCCTGCGAGCAGAAATGGTTTCTGCATGCACACACACACAGCTATGCAGCTACACAAGCTATCCAGTACTATAGACTCATAATTTTCAGGGTTTAATGCTTTCAAGTCTCAGAAAGGGTCATTCTTATTGCCACGGTGCATCAATGACACCCACAGAACCACACATGTAAAGATACTACAGAAATAAAGTACTATGGGTGCAAACACATCATCCCTTATTGAATGTTGAATGTGTAATATTTAAGTGTAAAAGCTGAATTAATGACAAAATCTGTCATGTAACACTGTCTGTACAGCAGCTGATTTCTTTACCTTTATGGAAAGTTAGCAGCTAATTATTCAAATCATTAGCACCACAGCTCGCATAATTAACTGGAACAAACAAATTGTAATTTGAGTGTATTAAGTGTGTTATATGACTCTTGGAATTGCATTTATAAATGCAGACCCTGTTGGCAAACCCGTGTGTTACCATATAGGGAAATTACATCTTTCTTGGTCCATCAAAATGTAAAATATCAAATGCTATTGCCATTGAAATCCAATTTGTACAAAGAAACACATTAATTGTTGTGTGTAATCTGGGTTTTTACCCTGTGCTCGTTTTATCATTGTGCAAATAAATCATCATAAAAGTTTTTACAAACTCCTGGATGAGTAGCCAGTATGCTCTTAGAGTAATTTTGGTAGGCTGCATAATTACTTTTTCACATAGAGCCAGGCAGGCCAGGCTGGACAGCTTTTTTACTTTAATAAATGAAATCATTATTTAAACATTTTGTATTTACTTGGTTATCTTTGTGTAATATTAAAATTAGTTTGATGATCTGAATCATTTAAGTGTGACAAAAATAAAATCTTTTTTATACCACTGTACGACAGTTAATTTGTCACAGCGATAAGTTCGTCACAGGAAAAACAGGATATAATCACTCAAAGCCACTCTATCTTTGCAGACTTTATTTTCTTTTAGCATGAATTTGTCTGACTCATTTCTTTGTAATTCTGGATACTATACACAACATTGTGGGTTTCAGTCAGACAAAACGCGTCAGAGTTCATTTGAACAATTTTTCAATAATACAAGGTAAGCCACTCCTTAGGGTGGCAATTCTTACTCTATAGAGAGACTTTGTTCAAGAGTATTTTGACAGAAAAGTACTATGTAAATCCACACTTTTAAAGATGTACTAAACCTGGACAGCTCTAGTATTTTTAAATATCTGAGTTGTTAATTAGATGCAATTTTACACCATTTTTTGGGAATATGGTCACGTGTATATTCTTACATACAACAAAAACTGTATTTCCAGTTGTCCAGAAATGAAGAATTACATAAAGAAAAAGCTTACTTTATCCCATCTTAGTATCTAAGGTTAAATGTGTTTCTCTCCTTTTCATTTATCTGGGTTCACTCAGCAACAGGTCTGTTGGATTGCCATGACTTAAAGGAAAAAAACTCAGAAGTCACATATGGAGATATTTTGCCTTTGACTTGGATCATCAGGGACAAGTTATGGACTGGATGTTTAATTTTGTGTGTGACATGTGACACAGCTAACAATATGAACAGCTAATATCAACTTGGTCCTGCTCATAACCAATCTCACTGTTCACCTCTGCGTGTTGATAAGTCTCTTTGAGCTATATGCAATAACAGATCTCCTATCAGGCATACACTTGAGTTATTTATTATTTGCATTCTTTCATTCATATTTCAGGCAGCAGAGCACTGCAGTAGAAGTGCTATGCCACCGTGAAATATTTGTTTGTTTTGTATTTTTTGGTACAATATTGTTTTATTTCAATTACAGTTAATTAATTACTTTTATAATAATTAATTTTAATTATTTTATTTTATTTTTAATTTTATAATTTGTTATACCATTCCTGTTACTTAAAATATTCATCCCAGTCTTATTGCAGTAATGGAAATAAGGAGTTCATGTTGAAATACATTAATGGATGCTAGGTCTAGTCTCTAATAGACATTGTGACATCCCTGTTTTGTACTATGGTCAACCACAACATTAACACCATGTGGGGGTGTTATTGTTGCAATAGTGTTGTCACAACTTTAACACACTGTGCAATAGTCAGTCGGTATTTCACATAGATTCAAAATTATTTAAGTCACTCTTGACACCCTTTTCATCTACATGCCTTAATACATCTGTCCAGCACTGTAAATACAGTCTATCAATGGTCCAAAATGTTTTAAAAAATACTATTTTATCAATCCATTTTATAATGATACCAATAAGGGGAAAAAAACATATTTAAACCTGTAATCAGCAAATGTTTCAATGTCATTTTTATATTCAACAATCCAGCAATTACTAAATTAATGATTATCATAGTACATTGCCTGAACCTTGGCAGTGTTTGTGTACTCTACTACTCTCTAGTATACAGAACCATCACTAGAGAATCCTTACTACCCACCTACCTTAACAACAGCCTCTCATACATATCTAAAATTTAACATGCATTTGTTACTTCATCCAAACCATCATCTCCTAATCTATCCCTATAGGCTGCATGTTTATGGAAAGACATGCAATACGCCAAATTAGTTAATGGGGAGGTCACACTCACTCATAGCCTTCTGTGGGTCTGCCATGCTCATTCATTCACCACAGGAAGGAAGCAGAAGCAGTTACAAGAAAGGAAGGAGGGAGGATGGACTTATTAGTAGTAATGTACTAGCACTGACCAAGGGGGGTTGGTGCACAACAGTCATAACAAGACCATCCAAGCAAATAAAAATGTAATTTTATTCTGCAAGTCTGTTTTCTGATTGTTACCTTACTGAAACACACCAACAGTAATCATAGCAGTTGCTGCGGATAATGAGGACAATAAATTCTGTGCTAGTTACAGTCACATGACAGTCATAAGTGGATCATGAGGCTTCCTCCAAATACACATCTGTACTACAGACACACACGCAAACACAAGCTTACTGAAAATGTGTGTATGCAGAACTACAATTACAGGAAAATAATCAGGACTGCATTGATAAAACAATTGTATTGTATGCTCAGGAACAACTCTATATCTTGATCACACAAACAGACTGCTGGGCTCTTAGGATATAGAGAAAGCAAGATTCCATGACAGGAAAAAAAGCACAAAAGACAAGATTCTTAGAGCAGATGTCTCTTTGACAGGCTGAGTACTCTCCATGCACTGCAACATAAATGATGTCAGCACTTTTCACAGTCCCTGGCATCCTGCCTGCTTCCTGAGAGCATCCAAACCACTTGTACTCCCATTCCCCTCGCCCCTGCTTCCCACATCCTCTCTCACAGTCATTTTCACTCACTCACCACATATCTCCCAAATCTTGCTCTTGTCTGCATACTTCCCATTCTGTACTGGGATTACACACACACTCACACGTAAAACTTTTACTCTAGTTCTAACTTTTTATTTTCCTGTGTGACGGTTTGAAATGCAATAGGTAAATGCATGTTCTTAAAAAATTCCTGTGTGTCAACAGAGAAAAAGCCTGACCTTGAGAAATGCAGGCACTTCCCAAAATTGTGTAAACTGCTACTTATCACCACACTATTTTTTGTTGCATCCTCCCACAAACACAAATGCACATACTTACATTCACAAACGTAATGGTGTCGATACCATATTGTCCTGATTCATTGTGTTCACTGCTTTTTATATTTCATCCATGCACAAGGGCGAGAATTCAGACACTAGAATGATTACATAATGTGGGGTCACATTCTTCAAGCTTTCCACTGTCAGCATGAGCCTTACAGGGGTAACAATGAGTAAAGGCTGCATAAAAATCCTTTAATAATAGCTGCACTCTGTCACCACGAAGTGACAAAAACAAACAATGTACAAAAAAATAATAATTTAAATAAACTAATAAAAGTGTTCTGCAGCTGTCAGGTGATGACTAAGACTTTCCCCGGTGCTGGAGGGTCACTATCATGTCTAAATTAGCAAAACCACTTCTAATGTCATAGGTTGTATTTAAAAAAAAAAAAAACATTTGTAAAGTACTGATCCACATTACATTTAACCAAAACAGACATGAAAATATGAGCAGCAAGAGAGGGCATGAATATGTATTCTACTTTCACATCTCTTCACAGTAAACTGTTTCCATCAAATATAACTGCCCTGGTTAACACTAATCAATAAGAAAATTTATCGTAGATAAAAACACAACATTGCAGTTAGTTTAAAGAATGTTTAACTTGTCCACTGCTACCCTTAAATAATACCATAAGAAGATACTAAAGAAGACATACTAAAGATTTGTTATAATGTAAAATAGCCTAACAAGAAACTATGAGTAATCGAAAATGTTTTGTAGAGAGATTAAAAAAGAAACAAAAATTCTTATTATCACACTCAGACACAGTATACACTAACACATGCCAGCAGGGACAGCATGAGGTCTACATAGAGTTCATTTTTGGTCTTGCACTAGTCACTCTGCAACCTCCATCTGCTCTGCGGTCCCAAGTGTGTGTGTGTGTGTGTGTGTGTGTGTGCATATCTGTCTGTTTGTGTATATGTGTGACCCTCTCCTGAGTCAATGTATCTGCTGAGCTATTTCATGGCAGAGAAACACAGGGACCAGACATGGTGAGGAGAATTACACAAACGACATAGTGGTGCCAGGGCCCCTTGTTTTCACTCTGCTGCAAGCAAATACTGGAAAACAGATCTGAGGGAGCTAAAGTGAGAGACAGACAGATTGTGTGTATGTCTGTGTAGGGGAACTTGACATAGACACTTTTCCTTAGTACACGCTCAGACTCACTTTCCATTGTCTTTATTCTTAAGTCTACAGCTCCCTGTATCATTGTCTGGGTGGATAAGACAATATGTCACTGGAAACAAGGGTTATTTCTCAGTGCCAATTCATTCATAATTGCAAATGCTAGTTAAACCTGCATCCTTGATTTGGTCTGGAAGGGATATTAGTGCATGAACATGCTAAAAGAATGGTTTTCATGGAACATGTTCATGTTTTTCACATCTAAGTGAACAAATCCATTTGCAACTAAAGAAATGAATGGTCTATATCAATCACAGAAGTCACTGCTCCCTTACAAACTAGTTTCAGGTTTCTCTTTTTTGGGGGAACCGTGAACTTAATTCAAAATTCAAAACTGTGAACTGTGAAAGTGAACAGATTATCTAGTTTAGGTTTAATTTCAATTTGTATCAACTTTTGAAAGTACACGATGAGCTAATTCTTGTGAAGTGTGAATTTGCACAAAACTGACTGTGGTGGGGTCACAAGGTGGCAAGACTAATTGAGGAACAAAGAGATTAACCAAAAGAGGAAGTTGGTAATATTTCACCAACTTTAAAAATAAAAGCATCTACACAGAAGACATTATTAAAGCAGAAAGAGGGATAAAACAGGGATAAGAAAGTATAGAGAAACACAGATTCTCTGATTTGTTGGATTCTTTTGCAGTAGCTTGTAGCTGCTGTAGTAAATGTGTGACTTCCTCTCTCTCTCCTGCTCTTGTTTTCTTCAAAGACTAAATCTGCTAAACCAAGTCTGGACAGTTTCGCGGGAGTGTTTATATTACCAATGAATGCAAGTAGTATGTGTATAAAAATCTTGTAGACATCAGTTAACCCCTCCAAGACCTGTACCAGTGAGAGGGGTTACAGTAAGTTAGACAGCTGTGACGTTGGTAGGCTCAACTTCTGCCACTCACTTTTATTTGGTGGCTTCCCAGAACATTCTTGTGTTATTGCAGTGGCTCAGTGCCAATATGCAGGCAGGTGCACATGTGAACAAATGCACAGGAGTAGGTAATAACACCTCTCACCCACAGACACACCACAGTCTATTTTCTCTTGCTCTATTTTCCTGCCCATACCATCAAACTAATTGTAACACTGCACACTTTGTAAATGATGATTTCATTTACTAACAGAAAAAGGCCAAACCTGCCTGGCCCTATGTGAAAAGTAATTACCCCGTAAACCTAATAACTGGTTGTGACAACCTTTGCGGCAACAACTGCACTCAAGCATTTCTGTTAACTTGCAACTCACATCACTGTGGAGGAATTTTGATCAACTCTTCTTTGTAAATTGCTTTAATGCAGCCACATTGGAGGGCTGAATGTGAGATAAGCCTTTGTGTTCTTTTTGGTCAACACAGCACCAGAACAGTTCTAGAAAAAATTAAGAGACCACTGCATGAAAGCTGTGATTGCAAATCAGGGTTATTTCACCAAATATTGATTTCTGAACACTTCCTAAGTTAAAACATTAGTAATGTGTTGTGTAAAAATGAATATAAACTTGTTTTGTTTTGGGGTTTGTTTGTTTTGTTTTTTTGCATTATTTGAGGTCTGAAAACACTGGACCTTTTCTGGAATTTTGACCATTTTTCATTTTCTGCAAATAAATGCTCTAAATGACAATTTGTATTGGAATTTGCATTTTGGCATTTTGCAGTGGTCTCTTAATTTTTTCCAGAGCTGTATACAGCTCAATGAGAGGGAGTCCTATGTGGTGAGATGTTTGATAAGTGGCAGGAAGACGACGGTCGGCAAGTGGAAAGCTGGTGATTTAACTGAAAATTCATCAGAAACTCATCAAAAAGATGAATATACAAGAGAAAAAAGAAGGAGAAGGAGAAAGTACAGTCAATCTTAAAACATGAATAAATACTAGGAAAGACATCTAAAAATATCCATATGTAAAACTGCAAATTGTCTACACAGAGTATATTTGCTTTCGTTAAACACATGTTGATGGCACACTTTAAACAAAAGTTTCAGTCCTCACAATCACTGTCCCTAGTCTCAGCAGTACTCTACCCCTCATCATCATTGTAATGAAAATATGCGTTTGGGTTATGCTTGTATGGCAACATCACTGCTATGGACCTGCTCATCAAAATTACAGTCTGTCTGCTCTCAAATACATGACCACAGTAACCAAGGTAACCATCTCAATGACAAAGGGAGGCCTAGTCCAGGTCAACAAAGATGGGGATTCTCCTCAGGATGATTAGGTTACATGCATGATTAGTACCTCAACACAAGACCTTCAGTCTTTCTCTGACTAGACTCTCTGCTCTCCATCTAAACATACGTACACCTCCACCACCCTTACCTCTGCTGCACCCAGCTTCACCATCTGTATGTGGTCAAATATCAAGACGATAATGCTTGGACATGACTCATCTTACAGTAATCCCAGTGTTTCCCCTACCATTATACAAGGGGGCACCCCTCCCCCCAAGACAGTCAAGTTAATTTTATGTAATTTGAGTTTCTGTACAGCGCCAGATCACATTAGAAGCCATTTCTGGTTCCCTTTCCTACAGAACAGGTCTGTACGTTGTTCTTTTATGAAACTAACTAAACAGCCTCGTGTTATTTATCTTATTTACATGATGGCGTCATTTCTGTCTCTCCACAGCGGAGTTCTGCCGTGATGCGTACACACAAAGACATACGTGGGCACACACAGTTGCTCAGGAAATATGACTTTTAAAGCATAAAGGCCAAAACACATACACACACCGGTGCAGAGCAATAACACACATCGGAAGCGTAATTTTTTTTGCAATCATATCTCCACTGTACAGCTAATATTTAGCAAACAAAACCATCAGTTTATATGATTTTAGAGCATTTTCCTTGTTATGTTGTAGCATTAAATAACAGATTTCTACAGTCTGGAACCTTCCAGTGTTATGTAGGATGATTCCCTGTGCGTTTGATGTGATATGAACATTTCCACAGTGAGAACGTCTGCGCGCATTTCTGCAGGTGACCACAGCGTTAACTCTATTAATTGTCCCCAACACAGATTTAGGATCAGTCAGAATGTGACAGTAAATTATTTTGTTAAGTTTTCCACACGCTGTCCTTGTGTGCTGCATCAGGAATGTCTGTATATTTAAAATATGGCGCTACAATTCAGAAACTGAATGAAGGTTTGATGCATTATCTGATACCCCCGCCCCTCCACAAACACACACCGCTCCCACCACCCACGCTGTAAGAAAAGTGGAAACACTGAATCCTATGGAATACATAAAGGCAGAACAAATGTGTTGCAGGAAACACCTTTGGACTACCTGGTAGCAATGTCTTTCTGTATAAAGGTCAAACAGACTTCAGTTACAGTAACAATATCTATATTAAGACCAGGAAGACGAGTCCAACATGCAACTTTAAAATTGAGGAAGTTAGATGAAAAACGGTAAGGGTGAAAGTACAGCTACATACGCCTTTTTTTAGAATGCATTCAACACATTCAGAATTTCAGTGGTTGACTATCCAAATAAGACAACATTCGGACAACAATAGAAACACCTTCATCAAACAGAGTGATGCAAGTTGCGAGTCTAAAACAAACAAAATTACCATATACACAATGTATAATGGATTTTCCATATAGGCTATTAAAGGGTGGGACTGATGAATAAAGAGTATCTGTATCAAGAAAGAAAAAAGTTAGAGCAAAAAGACTATAAATACAAGAAGCTCTCATCTACGAAATAAATATGGTGATGGACACTGATTCACTTTGAACAGGAGACTCAAGCTGTGTTTGTTTACACCCAAGTAAATATTACAATCTATGATCATTATAATATAGATCGCACTACCACAGCAGGCAGATTTGGCTGGTGGATGTCCAGCAATCCAGACAGAAGTAGATATTTTCATGTGTTCACTTAAGGAATGGAGCTGAATGGAGTTGTTCTGAGAAGGATAGGACAGAGCAAGAAAAATCTGGCATTCGTTGACATTATGTATACAAGTTGTAATAACTTTTACTCAGAGCTCCCATTTACAGTGTACAGACGTCCCATTCAAAGACACAGTCCATGGCGCTCTCTCCAACAACTGTGTGTCCTTTGGGATTTGTTGTCACCCAGATCATTATGGGAACACAGATGACATGTTTCTGTGGTTGCCATGATAATAAAAAAGAGTTACTCTTGGATGAGCTCTAACCCTCAAGGAACCATGGCAACTGCAGGGAAAATGTCAAATGCCAGACCCTTAGTGCCTGAGCCACAGAAATTTCAGTGATTGGACTGCTGGGTATCTTTCCATGTTTTCCCCATTCCTTATCATATTATTCAGTTTTAAATTTATTATTACTAAATCAGACATGTCAGTTTTCATACTGCTGAACAACAGAGGTTAAATAAAGAGGCCATATAATTTATCACTATCACATGCTTGTTTATTAACACTGGAATTTGAAGTAGCTTGGCACCAAGTTAATATTTCACCCCAGCTATCCCTAGCCTGTGGAAATTAGCCTTAGGAGACTGGCAGGATTGAGCTAATGGATGGATCAGTTAAGCAGCAGAAAGCAAATGGGGGCCGGGGTGGGGGTATAACACTACTCTGGGCCTTGAGAGCTAGAGATGGATGGCTGTGAGAGTGCTGGAGAAGCACTACAGCAATAATACACAAAAAGTATCAGCAGCAGGCCCACCAATCACACATGGGCAAATGTACTGCCATAGACAACAACCCGTACTTTCCACAAACATATCTACACTCACATGCACCTAAATACAAACTGCAGTGCACAAAGTCAGACGCCGCTATTAACACAGCAAATGGATCTGTGCTGGAGTCTGGCCAATGCTGAGCACTACAGTTACCAACAACAACGCTGTAAATTTTGATTCCTTTAAATTTCTGAAGAATGCAAATTTTATAAGACTTAGGAGAGATAAAGTAGAGCTAATAGTTATTTGGAGTTATATGGCCTTTATAGAGGATTAGTATCGGATAACGCTGATTTAGCCGATCTACAAAGGTTCATTCTGCAGTATGTTAAACACCCTGTCTTCCTGTTAAAACAGTTAATGATTTACCCCATTAAACCAATCAAAAACATAATGTGTTTGTGATCTATCACATCACATTTCAGGGTCACAAACACATTATAATCTAAGGTAAGACAAGCTGGCTATGAGACTTTTTAATTTCCTGCAAACCACCAAACTATACAGTCCCAAACATAATCTGTTTGATCTTTGCAAGCTCTGTCCTTCTTTAATACTTCTACATCTCAAGCGCCAGTTTTTACCCAAATTAGGATTCAAATGTTCCAGGGCTAAGGCAGTGCTGAAAGGTTGGCTTTGCAGGAAGTGGCTATATGAACAAACAGAGACATAGATGGATCATGTGTGCACAGTCACACACAGCTTGGTGGGTGTGACCAAAGGGAATGTTAAAAAAAAAAAAACTGCTCTGGGGAAAAACACTCTGGACAAAGGCTGTTAAGCCCTGCAGAAGCATAAAAAAGTACAAAACATTGACAACGACAGATTGACAAAAATATAGTATTTAATACTATAAATTGTATTTACCAAAAGAAGAATACAGCTCAGTTACACTGATATCAATGAAGATAATGTCATGCAGGTGACTGTATAAATACTGCTATATAAAGTATTTTCATCCATCTTTAATTTATAACACGTAAGTTTGAAAACAGTGCTATAGTAAGCTGTAGAAACAAAGATGGTTTAGTCTGGCAGTCAACAGAGAGTTCACATGGCTACGTAGTTCACATTTAGCTGAGATAATGTAAACATTTATGGGAGCAAACACTAATTTTGTCAACAGTTTTATACTCTCTCTGCCTATTACTGTTCCACTGGGCTCACCATTCTATATTTAGAGATTTTCAAAAGCCTAAAGTAAGGGCCAGACATAATTGCACTGGGCAGCTGAGAGCATGTTTGTCATTAGTTATTCTGAGTATTATAGTTGCTGATAAAGCAGACGTGCTTAAAGAAATGATACCTTCAAAGCTATAATAATGTCCAGTCTGTAAAGGCAAGAGGTATGTTTACATCCAAAGACACTGACTATGATTTGCATCTGAGACATGTACTTACTGGCAATTTAAAACCTCACTACAGCTCTGACGAAAGGATGACAGTTAGTCATGTGTAGGTGTCAGGACACGGACAAGTAGTTAGAGGTAGGGTTAAGTCACTTCAAAGTCTAATGTCTAATCACTTAGTCTATGAAAACAAGGTCTATACTGCTGTTGGCAAATTGTTACACAAAGTTTCTTTAGCTGCCCTTTTGTTGTTTGACAAACTAGGTGCAACAGTGCACAGCTAATTTCACACCCTTGTGGATCTTTACATTCCTCAAGAAACCTGAAAAACTGTCTGTAAAAGAGACTAGCTGTACTGGCTGTCAGAAGGCCACATCTATAAATGCTGTAACTCAGGTACATTATATGTATGAGCCTTACACTGCACACCCCACACAAACACACAACATTCAGATGGGACCATAGGCCTGGTCTCCAGAGATAAAGGGAAGCAACCTTGCTTCTTGTCTTCCTTGGTCTCCCTGGATGTGGAGGTGGTTGTGTATGGAGGCGCATCTGTGTTCAAACCCATAAATAGATCTTCTGTCTTTCTGAGCTCTCGCTCCAGTGGGATCCTCTCATGTTTTAATTAAATAAACTGCTGCAATCAGACCCAGCTGTGCCCTGCATCCCCAGCCTGCATAAGTCGGCATCCACGCTCAGGGGCAACATAGATGCTGAGGTATCACTGCATGAGTACATGGAGGCAGAGAAAATAAGAGAGAGAAACAGGGAGACAGGGAGGGAGAGAGTGAGAAATGGACTAAGCTGTGAAATTGGGGCATTTCTACAAGGAAGCCACTTCAGTATCATAGGAAAGTCCTGCAGTCAGGTATTCTGCATGGGTTCCCTGATGTGCAAACTAGCAGAAGAAAAAAAAGCTGTCTCACGGTCTCTCTTCCTGCCCTTTACCATTTTTCAGGTTTTTTTTCTTGCTCTGAATTGTGCAATTTATGTGATCCCTTTCAACAGAGCAGTTCACCTTTAAATGTAGATGCCATCATTCAATGATATTCAGCACCACTGTGTTGCTCTTGTATTTAACACAGTTTCTAAAGCTTAATGTGGTGAAATGTATGGTGTGGTCTAATGCTATGTCACTCATCATTAACTTAGTAGAAAGTAATGGCAATACAGAAAGTTAGGAAAGCTGTCTTATACACATATAGTGGGATTATTGATGGAGAATGGAGCTACATAAAACCACATATAAAGAATTGTGCTAAATGTTTTTTGAAATAATATTGGTGTACGGACAGGACCATGTGGATGTAGATACATTTTTTCAGTAATCAATAAATAGCAAGAGTACTTGAGTCGAGTCAAATTAACAGAGTACTGCTAAAGAGCTGCAACAGAACACAGAGTCTTGTACAGTATTATGATGAATGATTTAGCCTATATGTCAAATTTCATCTTATTATCAAACTATTTTGGGTGTTGAATGGGTCCACAGTATTGAGAGATATCAGAGGAGATCCTAGCATAAAGACTCAGAGATGATGTATTCTCTTAGGGGTACTTGAATGCTAATGCTGTGTCGTGGTTTAAAATGACTTTGTTAACTGGCCCTATTTGATGAGCTGTGAGCTCACTAGTGCATCACTGACCACAGGATCTGAAACCTCAGTTAATATATATGCATTAATATTACTACCAGGAGTAAATCATCCCACCTAATGTAATAAAAAAAACAAAACAGAAATATTCCTTTTAAGTACCATCCTCCATTGCCCCAACTCTCACCTGACTTCCCTGTTGAGGTTTGGTACTAGATCTGACCGAGGCACCCCATGTGTAAAAGACTTGACTGTAGCTTTTAGTAACAACAGCAGAAGCTGTCTTGTTCCTGGTTACCATCCATAATTAATGGACTGGTGCTGTTGGTTCTTGTTCCATTTCTGAATAAAGATCCAGTAAGCCATGTGGCCATTGCAGCCCTATTCACCCAACAACCATCCAAGTGCAGCTCTAAGTTACCAGACACCATCAATACTTGAGCTGGAATAATAGTGAACAAGTGAATTAAGCATTATTTTTATCCGTTACTCAATGATTTATTTGTTTCACATTTAGAAGAATCATTGCTCACCGTTATTGGGACTTACACTGTCTATTCCTGTCAGTAATGTGTCCTCCATATGAGAATTGATTTAATTATTGATTAAGTTGTCCACAGTAGATAATAGGCGTGAATGGATCCATATCCATTTTGATGAGTAAGAAGGATCAGCTTTCTCTTTGATGCTTTAGATGTTTTAGAAAGGCTACACTTATAGGACATAAACACTATTTCACTCATACAATCAAACCCCACTCCAACAACAATTGCTCACAATGACAGAGAAAAGCTTTTACTGATTAATTTCCAGTACATTTACTATCAGTGTTTTTGACTTGCTTCTGACAACTTTACAGTTGCCTATTAGTGTATTTGGGTCCACAGATGAGGTGTGGATTGTTTTAAAAGGAGCATATAGTCATGAAAA
The DNA here is from genome assembly GCA_032353495.1 of Ctenopoma kingsleyae. Classification (NCBI taxonomy): domain Eukaryota; kingdom Metazoa; phylum Chordata; class Actinopteri; order Anabantiformes; family Anabantidae; genus Ctenopoma; species Ctenopoma kingsleyae. The sequence goes on along the minus strand of JAUBNQ010000026.1, from coordinate 15,287,761 downwards.
ATGTTTCTAGGAAGCCCAACCCCAGCAAGCATGCCTGTTCCACCAGCACAACAGGATATCCAACTATACTGTGATTTAAGCAGTAGAGTTGCCAAAAAAAATCGGTTTCCAATTGTTTGCAACCTTAAATAATTTCTTGTGAACTTTTGTCTTTTGTTGCCAAAACTAGAAATATATAAACAACAATTTGATGACTGTACGTTTGCACATTCTGCGGTTTTCTTAAATCCAGCCAGTGGAAAGTTATAAGTCAAGGGCAGAGTCGGGTGAAAGTCCACATTATACAATAAGTACAATGCATCAAGATAAACTGTCCATTCACCTACAATGAAAGTAAGGGATAGTTGGACGTCACTTTGGTGGTAGTGACTAAAATAGCTGACACGACTACTCTTACCTACCTATGCAGACAGGATGAGTGAGCCATGGTATAGAGCTAGAAGGCCTCCAAGAGAATGAGGTACTCAAGAAGTGAGGTGCTCACACACACACACACACACACACACACACACTCAATGAGAATAAAATGAGAAGGGAGTGATGATGAGGCACATTAATGAATAAATGATGCCGGGATTCGGGACATGCGATATTACACAACTGCATGTGACTTACAAGCAAATGATGTCATGTGTGACTTGTGTTTCTGTGATCTCAGCTTTGGAATCACAAATCACTTAGGGCCTTTGAATCCTTGACTTATAACATGACCTTTTGACGGTCCAAAAAAATAGTCTTCCAGGATGTGATCTGTGACATACACATGCATCAACTCTGATTTTTCTATGGATGCCAACAATGAACCGCATATCAAGGCGAAAATGTCACATTTCGCCTGTGGACCCAGTCGTTGCTACAAGCACTAACGTTACAATCATCGCTGTCAGGCCTACGAACATCTACATGATTGTAGTCGCCATGATGCTGATTAGTCGCACTATTATTACCATGGCCAGGTATGTGGATATTATAGGATTGAGAGATCAAAGCTCAGCATAGACGCATGGCTTCTTCGCTTGTCTACACTCCCCAATGGCAGGCAGAGCTGTCACACATGACCTAACAGTCCATACAAACACCCCCACTTCACCACAACGTCTGAATATTTCAAATAATATCATCCATTTCACTGGACTTACCGATTCCGGGGGCGGAGTAGATGAAGTACAAAACAGAAGTGGACAGTGAAAAAAGGAATAAAAGCCCAAGGAATGACCTTCTTCGGAACCGCAAATGTGTCGGCATTATACAAGCAGCAAAAGCACACACAGGCACGTTTCCGGATCTCTCCAACGACGACAGTTGTAATGTGTCCAGATGCCAGAGCCAGTAGGTTAGTCCGCGGACAGTCTGGGTTAAATGAGCCGAGGAGGGTGGTCAGTCTGCGGCAGAGGCGAGGAAGCAGGCGTCTAGGAAGTCAGTCTATTTCCGCGGCAGTTCGAGCACAAGGAAGAAGCAATATTCAATAAAGACATTCAAAAGCCATTCCTGAGAGGATAGTTTCGGCTCTAGTATGTCCGATATCGAAACGGCAAAACAGCGGTTTAATCAAGCCTGGTAATTTCCGTTAGAGACCATCATTTAGCTCACACACGCACTACGTCGTTAACGGCGCTGGACGTTGCTCTGGTTCGCCTGCTGCCTATCAGTCCTATGAATGGAGCACCCCCCTCCGCAAAATGAGCAATGCCCACAGTGGGCGTTAACGGTGTCGTGCCAGAAAGTGTCTCTCCGCCAGAAACTGATCTGCGGGAGCGCGCACTGCGTGATAAAGACGCATCGCCGAGTTTATCTACGAATACAGCTGCTTACCCGTGATAAAGTACTAAAACTATAAAGTATCCCAGTGGTAATAGTGAAGGTGTGTCTCTCTCTTGGAAGGAAGTGGTAAAAAAAAAATTAGATGTTTACTAATTCTGTAAATATAACCAATAAGAGTGCAATAACGTTAAACTGAGACAGAATGAGCTTTCAAATAAAAAGATAATAGCTGTAATCAGTCAATCAGTGACGACAGACATGCGCGCTCTCACAACGTTAAGTACTGTAGCCTAGCGACCGTCAACGGTTAACAACTGTGATAAGCTGGACAATAAAAGAAAAATGCAGTAACTAATTACACACTTGAACAAAACTGAGTTAAGGCCAGAATCACATTTTACCACATTATGGCAGAGGAATTTTGTAAAAGAAATACGCGTAAGATTGTAACTGCATTCTCAGTAGCTAAGCCAGTTACACCCAGTCTTAGCTAATGCCATAAGTAGCATTAGCTAATTATTAGTTTAATTCTCTACAGTTTCACAGTTTTCTGTTATTACAAAATCAGTGTTGATGCTGCAATATCTTAGGAATGTCTGTTAGACAAGGCGTCGGTGTGCACTGATGGAGGAAAAAAAGTAACACTGGTCATGCTGAAAGCTAACCAGTTAGACCATTCAAACATACAGTATGTGGAAGACTAGTCAGTTTTTATCTGATAATGACTTTTTTTTCTTTCTGGAGACAGGAAACAAAAGACTAGACGCCTTAAAAAAAACAGGTTTCACTGTTAACTGCACTATCCCTCTGCGAAAGAGTTAACATACTTAACCGGTATTGGGGAAGTTACTGTGAAAGTGTAGCTTTGTAAACTGCCAGAACATTGGGAGAAGTTGAAGTACAAGCAAAGCATCTCATTAAAGCCCATTAGAAAAAGTAGTTCAAACCACTCTATAAAAAGTGATCAAATTGACAAAGTACATGTAATAGGAAATTAAAACAAAACATATTACAAAAACTACCACTCAGCTGAGTTTATTGTACAAAGTGCCTAGCCTACTGGTTCACAGGACATACATAAACCAAAACAGTAAAATACCCCACTATTCATATATAAGTGCAAAGAATGTCAGCTTTGGTTTTGTACATCAGTAAGACATCATGGATATTGCATAAAGCAATATTGCTCAGTTTAGGTAACTTCTAAAATACTATGCAGTAAATGAACATCTGTCAATACAGTAAATAGCAATAATCAATACTTAATTGAAAACCAATAAATTCACATTTAGTTTCACAGATTCAGATTCAAAACATGAAAAAAAATATAGCCAAATATTTTCCACAGGTGAGCTAACAATACAGCTTCCTGGAATACCCCTGAGACTTAAACCTGTCCTAAACAAAACAACCCCATCTCTTTCTCCTCCTCCCGCTACTACTGCTTCTACTGCCACTACTGTTACTACTACAACTACACTCTTATAACAGCAACATGCTGCAAAATGACTATAAAGTCATAAGGTTGAATCAACACTGTTTAATTAAGCTGTGCTAATTACATTTGTAATATATGCTCTATATTATATTGCAAGGTGGTTGTATTAAACTTTCATTGGCTATTTGTACAATATTTTGAATTACATTTACAAAGGCATATTCAGACAATGAGAGAAGAAAACATGAAAGCTGCATCTTAGCCACCAAACACAAGTGTACGTATGGCCTAATAAAGCTGCAGTACCCACGCAACGTTAAGCGGAGACCTCACGCTACACGATGATTCACGGGAAATCGAGTACACAACAATTACTATGCACATTGCCATCTTATTTGAACCACGCAAAGTAAAATCTTATCCACTATGGCAAAAATATAAAGATTAAAACACGTTAGGGGATAATAAGGGTCGCATGAAACAGAGTTGTAACTTGTTTCATTGTCATTCTTTAATATCGTCCATGCACCGTAAAAACTACAACGCCCAGCAAAAGCGTAACCAGGAAATTGAGCTGTGACGTGAACATACACACGGAACTGTCGACATGGAAATGTCAGGCTTTTTTACTACAAAACGTTGATTTCGTGTTTAAACGCATTGGTTTGAGAATGAGAGGCGTTACCCATACAGTTTTGTTGCTGTGCTTTTTGTTGTTATTAGTAAAACCGTGCGTCCTAGAGCGAGCTGGGACAGAAAAGTCGTTGGATCTGCTTGAGAGAAATATCGGGGGAGGCGATGTCAAGCATAATATTCCAGTTGAAAACAAGCAAACAGACGTAGAACATGACACTGAAGATGGAGCCAGTTCAAACGACCCAAAGGAGGCACAATTAGTCAGGTTTGAGACGAACTATTCATTTCACTAAATGTTTCTAAAGCCCAATGCAACGTTAGCTACAGCTAACGATAGCACAATCCATAACATAACACGTTTCCTGTGTAACGTTGCAATCTGATGAACATCTTAAAACACGTTGTTAACCTGCACAAGAACAGCTTGGTCTGACCATTTATATGAGCCTTTTCTCCAGAGATTATTCAGTCTTCAGTAACAAATTGAGTATTTAAAAATGTAGACCCACCACCACCCTAACAGCACATCAAACTGAAGTAATACAAATAATATATAAAATATAAATAGTCTATATAATATACAAGAAGAAATCCATCAATAATAAATAATAAACTTCCATTATCAAACATAATGTGCTATTGAAAGACAATACTAATGTTTGATAATTATAGGCCTCTGTATGTTTATGTAAATATTCCTTTAAAACATAGTTTCTATATACAATAGTCATTTTTAATATTAACAATGTCTACACTGCATTTCAGATTAGAAATTGATCTTAAAAAAATCGGCTTCTATTTCAAAAGCATAGTCATTTCTGTATGTGACTTTTGACTGGTAGTGTAAATAAAAGTTGTTTGTTTTTTATGTTTCACACCAACATGCTTTTGCTTCTGACTGTCTCCTTGCAGCAAATCTAATGACACTGAAAACTACAGCAATGACACCCTCCACTCTACAACGCCTGCTGTCAAGCCGACAACACCAGCAACCCCAACCCCCAAGCCCATTCTGCCCGTGCAGACAGGGGTCAAGGCACAAGAAGAAGAGCAATCCAGTGGGATGACCATATTCTTTAGCCTGCTGGTTATTGGTTGGTAGTTTACTGCATCTCTGAATATGTTTCTGACTCTTTTCTGTTATATTTTCTGTTTTGGTTTTGTCAACATAAACTCCTCTCACACATTGTTTCAAAGAGCAACCTAATCTTGTGTCTTTTACTTATTACACAACAAGACAAAGAAGAGGAAATGATGTAGGATGTGGGTGTGTTAAGCCATGAAGTGCTTTTTTACACATACATAGGGCCCATTATGGACCTCTGTTTCACCTACCACAAGAAGGGTTTTGAGGAAGGAAACTGCATGAATCATGCATTTTGTTTCCATTTAGGCTATTTTACCTTATAGAAAAATATTCACAGAAAAATGAAAATGTTATTTTTTTCATCTTAAAATTTTTTCCACGTAACAAATGTTTGATTTGTTTCAAGAACCTGCAGGAAATCATAGTCTTTAGTTTGGGTTAGTAGTTGTATACAATGTAGAACATAGTAAAGTTAATATTAATAATTAATATTAATTATTAAGTGATTTGATTGAGTTAGTATAGGTAATAAAAGAGAAACCACTGTAGAGTACAATGCTGAAACCACACATTAGTCCCAAATAGCACTTAGTGCTTTTTGTAAACCATATTAACATGATGCACCATTTCTGTTTGTGGATGTGCAAGCTTTCATTTACTCTGCAAACCTTAAAAAACTATGCACTTAACCCTTTTGACAGAAAAGTCCAGTTTTGATAAAGCAACTTCTACAGGCTTCATAGCTGATGATTATATCAATTGGTGCACTACATTTCTATCATATGGATCAGTTGGCATTTACTTTGCTTTGTTATGGTATTTGGTTTGTCATCATAATAATACTAATATTCATATACACTGATTTAGCACAGTCATATACATACAGTAGTTGTCTATGGCACTGTCACAAACTAATGATATGTTTAATTGGTGGGCAATTATCTTTTATTGCTAGTTTCAGAACTGTAATTTGTATGTCAAGCATCTGCTTTGTAGTGATGTTTAGACTAATGTGAATTCAAGTCAGTGTGAGGAAAAACAAAGTTAGAGCTACATGAAAAACATGTCTATCCAGTCAACAGAATGTTACGTGAAGGAAAGAAACCAGAGAGAAGATGTTAACACTATAAGATGTGGAGGCTATTTTTGGGCTGATTTGAGTTGGTGTGACATGGCGTTCCAGATGAATGTATGTATTTGTCCTAAATATTCATTCAGTGCTCTCCTCATTCACCCCAGGTATCTGCATCGTATTGGTGCACCTGCTCATCAAGTTCAAGCTGCATTTTCTTCCAGAGAGTGTGGCTGTCGTGTCCCTGGGTGAGTATCTCTTAGGTAACATGTAGCTCTGTGCAGACTAAGTCTAGGATCGTATGTTGTTGCTGTATTTATACTCTCTAGGAAATTATGTTTTTATAAAGGCAAGGACAGATTTTAGTACAGTAATATTGAAACTTGTTTTGGAGTTTGACAAAATAGTATACTTTTACTTTTTAGTATAAATAAATACAATCTTTAAATAAGGAAGAAGGCCTGCTGAGAGCAAAGACTAACAACCTGCATTATCAATAGTTTTACCTAAGATTTAGGAAATACTTTTTTGTCTGTGTATCTCCCAGAGATACAGTTATGTTTTTTGTGTGAGGTCATCTGGGCTAATTCTATTGTCTCTAAATCTCTCCATTGTTTGACCAGATACATATTTGTGCTGTTAGACTCAAACTCGGGCACACATCTGTCTTGGCCTTTTTCCTTTTGTGTGTCCTGCAAGCAGCATCTGAGACAGAGCTCAATGGGAGCAGGGACTCTGCTAAAGAGAGATAACACTCTGCATACAACTCTGCTTTTCCTTTGTCATTGCTTCATATCTTTCGTCTACTCATTGTGTGTCTCCCTATGCACAACAACTTCTATCTACCTTTTTCTGGGTTTTACACAATTCTTTGATGCCTATGCTTTTTTTTTTTTCATCTTTTGTCTCTCTTTTTTCTTTGCCCTTTACATATCTTTGTGTATTCCTCACCCTTTTAATTAATATTTTTCTCAGCTCTATAACATAAGAGCTGAAGGCCCAAGGGGAATTTCTGAAAGACAAAAACAAAGACAGTAGGTCTTCATATCTAATTTATCCATGAACTATGGTGGACATCCATTTGTTTTAACCACTACAAAAGCACTTTGCCTCAGGTCTGCACCCCATCTGTGTCATGGTTGTGTTGAAATTTTCATATGAAGTACTAAAATATTTAAACTGTGGTTGATTGTTTTTGCTTCTCAACGATCTTTCCAGGGATTCTAATGGGAGGATTCATTAAGATCATTGAGTTCCAGGAACTGGCCAACTGGAAGGTATAGTGTTCACGCTCTGCTCCATAGCTCTTTTTTGTGTCCACACTATACTGTCTGTTCACAATAACGACACAATATACATTCAATGGCGTTTAGTTTGGTTTTATTTGTTTATCATGTATACACATATTGTATACACATACACAGTGCATGCAAACATTTTGCACATGGTCTGTGTAGATACTGCATCTCGTTCAGTCTAACAACTTGTATTAAAGACAAGGTTGTTTCAAATCCACTACATTTTTGATGTTAACTGTAATGTAGAGGTCAGGGAGAAAAGCCAACATTGCTGAAATCATTGTTGGCTTACTGAAAATGTGTTTTTTCTAGTTCTTAACGTGCAGTTTATCCCACAGTAAATTCCCCAGAAAACCTCCACCCACCCGAACTCGAAAAATATCCCTGTTCTGTAGTTTTTAATTTCTCTGTCTGTGTCTGTCTTTTTGCTCAGTCATTAATTTCATGACTGCTGTTTTTGTCACAATCTCATTTCTCCACTCTGTTACCTTTCAATATGACACACAGTGTTCTTTGCTTGCTATCTTCCCCTCTATGTCCCCATGTCCATGTCCCCATCCTCCTTGTTCCTTCTGGTTCTCACAACCTTTAATTAACATTCCTTGTTCTCTGCCAGCCACTGAGAGAATAATAGAACAAGAGAGGTAGAGAGAGATATGCAAAGTGAATGGGAGCGAGGAAAAGAGGACAGGTTGTGTCAGCGTGTCTTGCATACAACAGGCCATTGTTTTTCATTTGGGGGGCTCAGAGTGTTCCTGCACTAGTAACCAGATCCCCTGTCCCGTGAGTCTGTAGACTTCTATCTCTGTGTTTAACTTTAAGTAGGTACATCTGCTCACCTGTCTATATACAGTATAGTATGCTGTGGCTTCATGACCCAGTATCACTATGCAGCTTCATAATAATATCTGAGTATAATGAAGCTACAATGTGATATGCAGCAGTTTCTTTACAGGAGCATGGATATGGTAAGTGGTTTATAGCCCACTGGAGACTTGAAAATACCCAGCCTGTGATGCATATCCATTATGTCTGACCCATTTGTTTTTTGAGAGAGCCCCTAGGATGCACTGTGTAACCTGTTTATGTGAGTAACCAGTAACCATCCAGTAAAAAAACTGTGATCACTTTTTTCCAGCCGCATCTCTTTTGAAATTGTGCATACAGTGCACTTAGGACTTCGTGTTTTAGCATCACAGTTAATGGAAGGCCTCCCCTATCAAGTGGCAATCACAGTTAGTCTCTCTTTGTCTTTTTTTTCCCGTAGCCTGCATTTTGCAGGTTCAAACCGGGTGCTTGTACTTAAGGCTTGCATCATCTCTCCAACTCCATGTTTCTAAAGCTGGCCCACTTGGCTAATTTAGCAAGCCTCCGGGACTCCCCCACAAACGTACTAACCCCTCGGGCAGCAGCATCTTGTCATCACTGGCTTAGCCCTCGCCTTTTATGACCAGTCTGTTTTTCTTTTTTCTACTAAGTTCTCTTTTTCCAGTCCTCTCCTGTATGTGCTTTTCATGTACTGTTCACTGCTTTTTCCTTTCTCTCATGTGCCCATCTCTCCCCTGTGCTGTGACACAGATTGAAGAAGAAATAGCATGCTGGTACAAAGTAACACAGCAGCAGAAATGTGTCTGTTAGGCAAAGCACAGAGAAGGAGATTCATAGGTGATTTTTATATTGCATCTGCTGTGTATTTAGTGTTTTTCTGATTTAGCATTCTTGCATGTGCTGTATTGTCTGAGCTTATCATTTTCCTTAGTGACTACAGTGGTGTGTTTTAAGCCTCAAAGGGCAACACATACTTTTAATAGATCTCTCCCACACCATGGAAAGAGAGCAATACAGGGAGTATTAATTGTGGTTTCAGGGGCATTTTTTCCCATGTGGCAATGTCACTGTTTGTCAAAGCTGAGCTTCCAGGGAGCCTGCACTCTGATCGAAGGCCTCTCCATCGTTCCCGCTTATATTTCTCCCTCTTTTAACTGTTTTCCCTTCATCTTCAGCATTCATTCATCTTTTCTCATTAAGTTCAAGATGTGTCTCAGCACTTCCCCAGAGTATGTGTATCTTATGCTCTCTGAATTTATCTTTCATCTTCCTTTTACTTACAACATACTGTATATTTCCCTGCCTTCTGTCAATCTCAGTGTTTCTGAATTCTCATTACTGTTTGTAAGTGTACAACGTTTCTCACAGTGTTAGGTCAGACTGCAGGAGTGTCCGAATTTAGTGTTAAGTCAATAATCAGCAACAGTATGTTAACTGATGACTTGTCAGACAGGTACTTCTTTGCTTGATGAATGAATGAATGAATGAATGAATGAATGAATGCCTTTATCAAGCAAAAACTTTAACATTTACTGGGTTTTGCTTCTCTAATCTTGATAATTGGCTGCTTTTCAGTGTAAATTGAATATATTCAGTTTTCCTGACACAGCAGCCAATACGTTGCCTGGGGCTCTGAGACATTGTAGTGGGAATTGTATTAACTCAAAGGTTAATCACTTAACCGAATAAGTGACTTACAAGTTAATTGATAATGAGTTTAACCCTTAATTGCAGCCTAAAGCCAACAGTGAGAAGAAGTAGCTTGTAGAAATCTGCTTATTGAAATCTGTTTAGATGTGTGTGTGTGTGTGTGTGTGTGTGTGTGTGTGTGTGTGTGTGTGTGTGTG
>JAUBNQ010000026.1:15225379-15240507 GCA_032353495.1 Ctenopoma kingsleyae | reverse complement strand
ACACTGCACAGTCTGGCTGTGTGAAAGCTGAGCTATTTAGCTGCATGAGACAAGAATGTAATGTCTTCATCCTAAGCCTAAGGATGTGACGCTTTATTAAACTTAAATCTATAATATGCTGCTCAAGCTATTGCTAGCACCACAATTGTAATCAATCCACTCTGCTGCACTCAGCCCTCTGCCTTCCACCTCTGCTGTGCTCTGCTACACTACACAACAGTCTGCCAAGCTCAGGTAGTCATTGTTATGAAATTACAATAAATCAGAGTAATCTAAAAGTTACTCATCAAGTTGATATAACAGAGATGGTTAGGAGGACGAGCCTCACTCAAAAACCTTTAGAAGCAAATATCTCTGCATTGCAGACGGAGTCTGTGTCAAAGGATGCGTCAACAGCACCTCTACACATTAACATGGTTATTAGAAATTATTAATTATCAAAATACTACAAATTCTAATCAAACACAAACATAACAATTCTACCCTGACATAAAGTCAGACAAAAAAGTCAATATTTTGTCAATACTACTGTGAAATATAAATCAAGCAAAATGTCATATGGAAAATGTAATTGGCAGCAATATCTTTTTATCATCTGGATACTTGCAGAATAAATAATACTGCAAGATGCTTGAATGTATGCTACATTAACCTGCACTGCAGTGGCTTTCTTTGCTGCAATCCATTTGTCCAAATGGGCCTTAATGATTTGTTTGCGACACATTTTAGTCTAATCTGTCCAACAAATAATTACACTCCTCTCTCTTCTAATCTCTTCACTCACCATCAACAACTGCTTCAGTTCCTGTTGTCTCTGTTGTTTCTGATGAGAATTGATCTGGGATCCATCTGTCTATTACCCCTATACTTAGCTAGTGCCACAACAGAAAGGCACATTTTCTTTGTTATAGGACTTTCAGTTTTTGTCTCCTTATCTGGACCAGACTGCAGTTACACGCAGCTACTGCATGCTCCAAAACGGGAGTCCAGTTGTGGCTAAAAATTAGGAGTGAAACATCTATAATACATCTTGTTGAGTTGTTTGACCTTCACTCTGACTGAATGTAAATTAAATAAGTGAGAAAGCTTTATGAGTGAGTGAACATGGCATCTTACCAGCACTTTGTAGAGTCTCTCCCTGGAGGCTTTTAGTATGTATATTTTACTGCTCACAATCCATCACTGTAGCCCAACCAACATCACAAATCAATGCCCATTGAAAAAAGAAGTAGCTTGGTGTAATAATTTGTCTTTCGTCTCTCTCTCTGTAAAGATCTGATTATTAACTTACATGGAGCAAGTTTTCCCTAATAACTAAGCTCAGGTATGAGCTGGGGGTGTTGATGGTGTTGATAACAATCTCAAATCCAGTCAATCTCAAATCTCAAATCTCAAATCTCAAATCTCAAATCGTCTTTCTCATTGGGTGATCATTTTAAGTAAAGTAAGATCAGGCTAAACGCTACACTGTGAGACAGTAATACATATATTTTTCTGTTTGTACTAATTTGGTGATCCACTGAATCTTCCTCTTTTCAGACACCTTCTGCTCATGGTAAAATGTTTAACATTATAATAACTGAGGCTTTTATGGAAAGTTCATGCTTCGACACTACATGAGACAACACAGATTGGCAGACCCATTACTGCAGACCTGAAATTAGCTATGTTATGAAAATTCACAGGGTTCAGCTGTTTAATGTACAGTTCAGCATCAACACAATCCATCACTACAAGCTTACGACTATGGCTCTGACGTTAATTAAAACTGTCAGTTAACATAATTCAATTAATTTCTTCTGAAAGCAAAACAAATTTGCTAGTTTTGCAGATGATGAGCACTAGAGCTCAATACTACACAGAAAACAAATGGTTTCAGTGTCAATCAGAACTGCTCCACCTGCCACCTTCTCCTTAAAGAGTTATAGAGAAGACCCTTTCAGAAAAATAATACTAAAAAACCTTGATGTATAAAATAGAAAGTTTCGAATCATAGGAGTTGAGAGCAGATGGGAGCAGAGTTCACGTCCAGCTGCTCCTCCTGTGTGACTGATACCATTTTACAGCACGGTGCTAACCAGCATCAGTCAGAACTGTCTCAAACACTTACTGTCCTGATCAATTGTCGGCACATGCATGAATGACTTAAAATAACTGTAACATTTTGAAAGAGAATTTACAGGCTGTAGCGTTGTTGTATGAGAAGCTAATTGTGCAACATAGAATGATTCTTGACTATCTGATGACCCTTAATGGTCATTTATTATTTAATAATCTATTACATATTAGTTTGGCTAACTATCTTTAAGCAGACCGGGGTGGTGGTCCCCCTTTTTAAGAAGGGTGACCAGAGGTTGTGTTCCAACTACAGGGGGATCACACTCCTCAGCCTCCCCACTAAGGTCTATGCAGGGGTGCTGGTGAAGACAGTTCGATCGACAGTCGAATCTTGGATTCAAGAGGAACAATGCGGATTCCATCCCGGTCGTGGAACACTGGACCAGCTCTACACCCTGGCAAGGATCCTGGAGGGGGCATGGGAGTTTGCCCGACCAATTCACATGTGTTTTGTGGATTTGCAGAAGGCATTCGACCGTGTCCCTCTGGGGATCCTGTGGGGTGTGCTCCAAGAATACTGGGTACAGGGCTCATTGCTACGAGCCATTAAGTCCCTGTACAGGAGGAGCAGGAGCTTGGTTCGCATTGCCGGTAATAAGTCAGACTCGTTTACAGTTGAGGTTGGACTCCGCCAGGGCTGCCCTTTGTCACTGATTCTGTTCATAAGCTTTATGGACAGAATTTCTAGTCGCATCTCAGAATCTCATCTCTGCTTTTTGCAGATGATGTGGTTCTGTTGGCTTCATCCAGTGGTGACCTCCAGCTCTCACTGGAGCAGTTCGCAGTCAAGTGTGAATCAGAATAAGAATCAGAATCAGAAATATTTTATTAATCCCTGAGGAAATTATGAGGTCTCAGTTGCTCTTGACAGTAGGAAAGAAGGAAAGAATTAAGTAGAGAAAAGAAGGGAGCAACTGAGTAGGCTGCATGCCGGTTGACCCATGCACACAGAAATTCAAGCGGTGGGGATGAGAGTCAGCACCTCTAAATCCAAGGCCATGGAAAAGGGTGGAATGCTTTCTCCGGGATGGGGACAAGGTGTTGCCTCAAGTGGAGGAGTTTTAGTAGCTCGGGGTTTTGTTCATGAGTGAGGGACAAATGAAGCGGCAGGTCGACAGATGGATTGGTGCGGCATCTGCAGTAATGCGGGCTCTGCATCGGTCCGTCGTGGTGAAGAGAGAGCTGAGCCAAAAGGCGAGGCTTCTCATTTACCAGTTGATCTATGTTCCTACCCTCACCTATGGTCACGAGCTCTGGGTAGTGACCGAAAGAGCAAGATCATGGATACAAGCAGCCAAAATGAGGGTGCAGGGTGGCTGGACTCTCCCTTAGAGATAGGGTGAGAAGTTTGGTCATCCGGGAGAGACTCGGTAGAATCGCTGCTACATCGCTGTAACGAAAAGTTAAAATGTCAACAGTTTTTATACTGTGCTTGTGTACAGTGTTGTAGTTGTTTTATTAATGGTGTATGAAAGTGAAACAGTTTGTTCTCTGTACTCAGACACAAGTCTTACACAAGACCCTGCAACTTGTATGAAAGCATTTATGTGATCAGTTTGTTTTCCCCCTACCATTGGTCAGTTCATGAGTTCATCGTTAAAAGAGGAACAAAAGATTCACTGTATATATTATTTTTCTTCCCTCTTGATGACATCCTCGTGCGGAGCGCAGACCAAATGCCATGAGTTTGGAAGAATGCGTTGATCTGAATTGTTCAATCTCTATCATCTAACCACATGAGACCCCTTGACCTGCCTGAGGTAGCAATGAATAATGTTTGTGTTTATTAAAAGAGTGTGTTAACTCTTTCATTTTAGTTCACTAGTTTGTTCATATCTTTTATAAAACCATAGATGTCAACTTCAGTCACAGCCTCACTAAGAAAAAGCCCAAGGCTGGACATTTTTCAAAGTAATATAATGTAACAACAGTGCAGTACATTTAACAGGCAAATAGATAATCTCATTTTTCATGTACAAGGGAGCACAGTGTAGCAGGGTATAATGACTGGTTCACTACAAGTTATGTCCTTCTGTTTAATTCGGTTGAGTAAATTTGGTTTGTATAATTTGAGTGACATGTTGAAAAGTGGAAAAATGCAAAGCTTTCTTCTAGCATTTGATTTACTTACAAATCTTCCTGGAAAGCGTTTGATTGCATGTGTTTGTGATTCAGTTTTCATCTCTGTAGTTTCACATTTCAGACAGAGAAGTGAGAGTCTGCAGTTCTGTCTCTGATGCAGCGAGTACCAAGAGTTAAAAAAGCAGACTGACAGACTGCTAAGAAATTACGGACAAAAGGTTGTCCTTGTCAGTACTTGCCTTAGCTACAGTTGTGCTGTATGTACATCCATAAGTCCATGAATAAGAAATTTGGTAGGGCTGAGAGTGTTTTCTTTTTCACAGACATATGAACACCAATTGACCTGATCAACCAACAATAAATCAATCATGAAACTTAATGATCACCAGGAAGAATGCGATATCTGCTGTGTGTTGGCACCAGGTGACACCATCACTCATGGTTAGAGTCACACCTTGGACCCTTCTGTCATCCACATTTTCATGTCGCTATTCTCTCTCCCTTTATGCACTCTGCTCCACTGCTCTGAGGAAAACATCACCTGAGACTCGCTTTTCTCTATGCTCCAAATGCCACTACTTGTTTTCCCGTCATGCAGCAGCTTTATGGCAGAAATCTGAGAGCCTAAATTCCAAAAATACCTTCAATACACAGCACTAAAGCAAAGACACATGCAGGACACACAGACACAAAACACACATTAAAAGACATTAAAAGACAAATCACAAAAGATAAATCTTAATACTATCAATACTGATATAAAGATAAATGTTGTAGTAAAGGGATCTACTGAGTCAGATATTTCACTAAAATGTTGAACTTTAACCTTGTTAGTTCATGCTGTCTCGTGTACCTTTATCCATCTTCATGAGACATGACACACAGACTCACACACAAACACAACTCCTACTCTACAGTACTTCTTACACTAAATAAATATGACTGACTATGTAACTTTGTAATATAAAACGTAGAACTGATCTGGCTTTAGAGCAATCTCAGCCATTTCTGTCTTAAACCAAGAATACCATATAAGAAACAGGCCAGCAGCTTCATTGTTTGTGATATCCAGCAGGAACTGGAAAGTGACGGCAGGTGCAGCACTCTCTCGCACAGTGACCTTGAGTAGCCGTCTGTCATAGACACCATCAGGGCTGATATAGGCTGGGGGAAAGATGTACTGATGTTATGTACTGACCCACAAAAGCTGCTTTGCTCTTGGCTGGCTTATCCTTGATAGGGCAGACTATCCAGTCACATTACTGAGCAACTGATCCACTGCTAATATCTTGAAATACATGGAGTCTAACATAAGCTTTCTGAAAAAGCACAATATACAGTTACTTTATTTGGGTTTTACATATGTGAACAAACCCATAAAACAACAGATAAATACTCGCGTTGTGTAGTATTGAGGGGACACTATCACCTTGAGGCTAAAGTGCCATTAGTCATTTATTTTTTGTCACTATGTTTAAAGCCATTACAAAACTAATAAAGCTCCTGGTTTATCGTGTTCAGTTAAATGTGATACAATAGAATATAAAACAACATCTAATCTGCCACAGAGCCTCACTGAACCAAGTCAACAGTTTCAAAGAATCAGTATACAGATTTTATAGTAGAGGGAAAGCATTTACCTAGGTTCTGATGTTGTTCCCACTGTCCTCTGCTGCCTTGGAGACATGTTGCAGGAGCTGAATTTTGGCATCCCCACCAGAGGCAGTATTAAATCAGGTCCCACATCTTTGCAAAGGGAAAATCTAGGTGCTTACTGGACTGTTTCTGGTAGATATGTTGTCACAATTTAACCACAGCAAACACAACAATGTAGCAGTAACCACATTTTTTACTTTCCAATTTCCATTTGACTTCTGTGGATACATCCAAAAGAGCTCTTTTATCACAAAGAATAACGATGTCTGTGAAAATATTGAAGCATATGCATATTTTTCAGGGCTGAGCTGTTTCAACCATTGTCAAGATTGATTATGAGACTTAGTAAATTAATTGATTTACCTCAGTAAACACTTTTACTTGTCAGCAGTTAATAAGCTGTGAAAGATTGCTTAAAAGCTGTAAGAAACATAATCTTGTTATGAATGTAAAGTGACTGGGGCGTAATTAGAAACCGAATAGCTGCAGGCAGGAGAAAAACATATTAATTTTTGTACTGCATACTGTGAGTTATGCAATTAAATTAAAGTTTTTTGCTCAATTTTAGTTTTAAATGGGATTTGATACTATCAGTGTCACATGTTTTATAAACAGAGTATCTAAAGAAATTAAGAAATCTGTATATTGTTTTTAGTGTGCATAGATTTTAGTTTGCTCCCACTGTGAGGATATTTCAACACTGAGAGGAAATTAACTTTGAAGGGTCGCTTCAGGGTTAAGACATACTTAAGAACTGCAATAAGTTTACTCATGCAGTATACTAATGGCAATGACTAAATTGACTCATATTTTAGTTTATGAAAGTACACTTTAAGTATACTAAAAACAAACTTTTATATGTTAGTTCACTAGTATACTTTTTCATTTTATAAAAGTATACCACTAAATACAAATACTGAATGTACAGGTATACCGTTAATTTACTTGTAGTATACTTTTACCCCTTTAATGAGCTGATGAAAGTGTAATGGAAAATGCTTAAAGTATGAATTTAAATTTTTCACTACCACAGTGCTTCAGATACACAGATATATATAGTTATTTTATAAGAAGTACTTTAATAAGTGTTTGAGAGGGATGGTCTATTAACTACCCTTCTATCTTATGGCTATAAGTTTTTAAGACAACAATTAATTACCTACAGTCTTCAAAGGGAAAAACACCATATCACACAATAATTTGTGACAAATTTAAAACATCAATTATTTATTTCATTGTTGTTTTAATTTAAACAGCTGAAAGACATGCTCTGTATTTCTGTGTATTTGTCAGTATACTTCAAGTATACTTATTTATTTTTTTCTAGTATATCTCTGATAAGCACATAAAAAGTCAACTGAAAGTGTACTTGCTTAGTTTTAGTTTAAAGGAAGTTAAAGAATAAACTTTGTAGTGAAGAGTGATGTGGATTTAATGACTGGTGACTTGTTGTTCTTCTGCTTTTTGCAATATTGCAAGTATACCTCTCTAGTCTGACGGTGTGTGTTTGTCTCTCTGTCTGTCCACAATATGAGGTCCTCCTGTTGAACTGCTGTGTCAGTGCTGTTTATATACTGTCTGTAGTGAGACAGAGAGAGAGCTCACTGTGTTTGGTGTTTGGAGACTGATCAAACTACTGTTCTTTGTTGGCTTTGCAGATACATCTGTGTTCCTCTAATGTGGCCTTTACATAATTTAATTTTGACAAGTGAAAGAATATTAAAAATAAAACTATGAAACCACATTTTAGCTGTAGGAATACAAATTATATGAGGGATGAAACACAGGATCTAAGAACCAACCAAAATAGGACAATCAAAGCTTCTTTACCAGCTCACTGCACTCTACTAATCCTTCTTTCACTTCAGCTGCAGCTTATGAAAACTTTGATGAGTGGTTGAGCAGAGGGAGAAAATATGTGATGTAAAAACATTTTAAGTACATTTTCATGAATGATAGCAGGGATAGAAGTGGCTGTGAAATGAGAACGGGAGGGAAGAATGATTTTAAGCTGATATTACGGAAAGATGGAACAACTGTTTGATTTGCTATATTTAATATTTACTTTATTTATTTTTAACTTATACCTCATATACATCAACTTTAACTGTAAATGTTATTCTACTACTGCTACTTCTGTATATTCTGTGCATGTGACAGCTAATCCATCCGTCAATGCAGGAAGAAGGTTCCTTTCTCTATTGTGCTAACTGAGGTTTTGCATGCTTATCTGAATCGAGGGTCTATGTAAAGAGTGTCATATGGTGTTCACAGATTAAAGGCCTCTGCAACAAATATTTTACTATATTTTGGGGCTCTATAAATAAATCTTTCTTAACTAAACTTCAGTGATATGCAGTCTTTATGGCAAGGATGTCACTATTGTGATACACTAGTAATCGCTACAGTAATTGTAAAACTGAAAAAAAGTACTGGAGAAAACAACACACAGTGATGGTGAACATGGTTTAGGTAGTGTAAAATTGAAGAACTATACCACAGTAACTATTCAGCTAGATTCACAAAAGTATAGATAAACATTTTGCCATGTCTGGAAACAACCCTGTCTCCCACAATATGTTTATGTATGTTTTCTTAGCCAATATGACAAGAAAAAGCTTTCAATGAACTGATTACAAACCTTATCAAAAGTGTTCACTGATGATGCACAGTATTTCATTGCCAACAGTATTGGTTCTTAAAATATATTCGCACATATAACTTACTTATCTCTCAAGAGCTCTTGGATAAAATTAGTATACAGTCGATCACAGTAACTTAAAACACATGGACACATGGTGCAGGGCTGTTTTTAGACATAAGCCACCTGAGCAGAGACCACAGACAGAATGAGGAAGGACACTTGGGGTTTGACTCTCACATTCTGCAAGCTGCCATTTTCTGCTTTGCCAAACCCACTGTTCCTTTGCTCACACGTTGTAAGAATCCAATATGAGTAGCTAAGTTTTATGCTTATTACATAAATGATATGATGTTGATATAATCCACACCAGTATAAATCATAGTAGGGATATGGATGAAAGATTTAATCTATGCTATGTCATGAAGCAGGCAAATGAAGGCATTTTGATATATGCAGCAACTATAAATCCAGATGTTTGCTGCTGAAATGAAAGATGTCATAAGCACCCTCCTGTGCTCCACTCACCCTAAGTTTCAGTAAAATACCAACAGTAAACAAAATGAGCAATCAGTTGTTTTGCTTTTAGTTTGGGATTTTGTTGATGTTGAGATAATGAATCACATCAATGAGGATGCAGATTTCCCAGTTCCTGGCCCAAGGTCCTGATAATTCACTACTAAGCAGCTCCTCGCTTATTCCCTGCTTCATACAAAGCTAAATGTAACCATCTGTTGCAGGATTCATTGTTCCCAAAGAATTTGGAAAACCTCTGACATCTGTCTGGTTGTACTGCATGCACTGCGCTTTCACAGTACAAATTAGTTGTATATAAACATGACACAATCCTAAAACAGGGTTAATCAATTAAGTAAACATAGTAAAGAAAGACTAACATACATTATTAAAAATAAGTAGAACTGAAAGCAATATGCACAAAAACAGTCAGGATTTCAAATGAGATCTTAAGATTAGCAGCAAATGTGACAACTCGTGCACTTTAATTAAGGGGCAAGTACAACACACAGAAAACGGAGCCTTGCTTTGAAAAGACAGCAGTTAATACCCAATGCACTAGATCGTACCCAGATGTTTCACTGCGTTGACAGAGTTTTCTCTTCATCTGCAACAGATGCATTTGTTTCTCATCTGTATTCTATGTTTGCTCTTCTGTCAGCATCTAATGAGATTCAGGTTGGAGGTTTTCTATTTATCACCTGCTAGTTGTTTGTGGCACATGCTGCTGTGATAGTTGGAGAAATGCAAATGAAAGTGAAATGTTTTACTTCCTCTGCCCACCCTGCAATTTCCATACATAAATTATTGTATTTAATTGTAAACACAACAAGTTGTTGGTCTATAAAGTATACATGACACTTGTCACAGCTCTAATTAAAGAGACAGGAGAGAGACTGAAGGCACATGGCAAGGATAAGGCAGAGACATCAGCAATGACAAAGATGATATATGGAGGCAGAGGCACATTTATTATGTTTTATGCCCAAACATTTCAAAGTAAACCACGAAGAACATTTTCAGGTTCCTGTTAGAATTAAAGCCACTAATTAAAGGACTAATCCCCATGTGTTTGCATCATGCAGCAGCTCGACTTGAGGTGAGCAGATGGGAGACTGTGGAATGAGTGGTTAGAGTGGTTTGTGATATTAAAGACAAATTATGAGCAACAAGTTAGAAAGAATTGTTAGACACTAAGAGGTACACAGATGGCACTGCACTCATGTAATTAGCATGAGTAAATGTTTGGATTACGAGTTGAGATTTGAGCTAAATGGATGAAATGCTGGAGGTAGAGATGGGAGGAAGTGTATGGATGAAGGACAAATAAAGTGAATAGTGCATACAACTCTCTGCAACCGGACATAACTGTGTACTTGGATTTCACAGCAAACTCAGGAAGGAGAAACAGGAAGATGGAAAAAGAGAAAAGCAAAGTTTGTTAGAGAGAAAACCTTAAAATGGGGGGTTAGATGAATGAATACCCTCAGGGAGAGCATGAGGATGAAGACAGAAGATGGTGGAAGGGAAGAAGAGAGATGGTGTAGATATAAAAGCATTTTCACTTTTCCTCCTTTCATTCCCTCGGTTACCAAGTTGTGCAAGATGTGACAGAGAGAGCAGAGTTGAGGAATAGAGGAAGCGAGCCATAATGGAAGCCATTTGGGGCAGTTTATTTCCCACTTCATCATCAAAAATGGACACGTTATTGATGAAGTAGCTTTGTCAGGAACGATGTAGACCAAGCTCGGATTTTGGACAACAGCCAGCGTTGAAAATATGACTGCTGCAGTCAAAAACCAGCCTTGACTGTTTCACTTACTTTGAGTTATATTTGCTATACTCACATTTTTGACTTTCTGACTCCCCTGTTTTTTTCCACTAAAGTGCTGTCCAGAGAGAGTTCAGGTAGCCTTTCAAGACTGTAATAAATTTTAGTGAAGGTTACACCTGTGTCTCCTCCTGAGAAGGAGTCCTGATGCGCTGCAGGTCAAAAGCATGTATCAGCAGTTTAATCTTGGCAGAGGAGTAAAAGGTTTGTATTACAGCAGGCTGAGATGCAACACTGAAGAAGAGAAAAATAGAAAATGGTCAGACAGATCATATGCTACTAAAATCTGGGGGGAAAAGATAATAACTCATGTTCTGTTTACATAATCATGCTTATTTGTTATAACTAGCTCCTTTTGTTCATTTGTCTTTTTAGTCTCTCACACTCTCCTCCATCACAGCGTACAGCGCTCTTATAAAACAGAGAAAAGGTCAGGGTCAGCTGCACCTTTAAATAAGCTGAGGACTGGGCAATTTGGAGAGCAGTGTCTGGTCATTTCTTCAGAGAATTGGATCTTATTAGTGAAATGAATATTCACATATTGACACATCCGTTTTCAAAAATCCAAATCTTTTCAACGGTGGATGTGCAATATTGTGCATCATTTCGAACAAATGAACATCACAACATAGGATTAAAGTCTCAAAATGTAATAGATTGTATTTACATTGTATATTATATTACAGATAATGTTATAGAACAGGTCAATTTGAAGCACATTAAACAGTCAGGCAAGACGTTGCAAACATACACTGTAAACGTGAACTCTCTTTAACAACTGTAGTAATGTACAGTATATTAGGAGTTGGTAGTAAAAACAGCTGGCTATCATTATTTTAAGGGTTTGAAAATTAAGCTGGAAATGTTCTAGTTCTTCTGCAGTTAAAAACCACAACACCCAAGTAAAGGGACAAATCCATTGGAATTACCAGCCTCAGAAATGACCAATTTACAGCAGATTAGATCTCATATCAGTGCTTCCCAGAGTTGAAGTAGCAGACACATCTTAATATCAACTGGTCAGAGCAGACTGTAAATAATGCCTTCACAGTCAACTTGTTGCAAAGAAAGCAATACAGAGGGAGATTTATCAGAAGAATTAGAATCTGAATAAGATTAATTGGCCAAGTTTGCCAAAAAAAAGGAAAGAATGGATATTTGTACTTTGGCTGCAGGTCTAAACCCAAGAAGAAAACCATAGCAGGTGACTGCCTCATTAATCTGGCTGAGAGAATGCAGATGTACGAAGTTAAATGTGGCTACTGTGAATAATCTAAAATTTAAAACTAATTACACATTCCTATGTGTTATTTCCTAGTTTTGTTGTTTTCAGGATTACAACATAGAAAATAACAGAAACAAGGAAAAAACATTTATACGTATATATATGTATGTAATCAATGCTAGCGCCCAGTAAAACAAAGAATTAATGTAAAATGTCTTCATAGAAGTTAAGTAAAAAAATACTGTTTCACAGTTAAAGTATTCTTATAGCTCTGTACAACTGAATTATAATGTGCTATAAAATATTGTTTTATTATGTCTGTAGGGATCAAGAGCAACTCAGTTTTGCTATAAAACTAGGTTTAGAGGCTGTCAAATGTAATAACTTACAACTGGTACAAGAATAACATACATTTCAACATACAACTATTGTTGAGTCTACAAATGCTCACAATACTGAACAATAATAATAATACCAACTTCCAGCTGAATTCCTGTAGATGAAACTGTGGGAGCAGCTTTTGGTATGACAGAAAAAAGTTGAATAAGGACAGATCAAAGGAGTGTTTATGCAAAAGTTTAATGTTGAACAAGAGAGAGATTTGATAGACCCCAGACAAGAAAATGCATTGCAACATACTGATGAGCAAGTATAGGTTGCAGATGAAATCCCAGGGGTCTAGACGCTGGTGGTGGTGCAGAAAACAGCCAGGGGAGAAGGATGAAAACAGTGGAGTGTCCTTCAGGATAAGGTGGTGATGGGATGGAGGAGGGTTGCGCAAGCATATGTCTGAAAGGCAGAATGGCAGAAACAGAGTGACATTTAAAGACTGGACTCTATGAGCTGATTGGTTTAGGAAAGCGGGAAGAAAGGTTATTGGATGGAGACGACGAATTGAACGAGGGAATATTTGACAGCGTGGGAAAGCGGAAATGACGGAATAGATTTAGTGGGGAATCCCAGCAGATAGTGGGTGTTAAGATCTTCCTTACTGAACTTTCGCCAAAGCTTCATTTGGTGACTAGGTGGAATCTTTAAGGACCACAGGTCAGTGTCCAAGTAAATTTAGTAAATCAGTTTACCAAGTTTACCAGTTTTCTTTTATAGTATCAACACCCCCACTCTGTTTGACATGGTTGTGTAGAGTGGCTTACATTGTCACAGATGTCCTCTACAATGTTTAGCCTGAAATCCACAATTTAGTCACATGCTGACAGTGACTTTTTGACTTTCCTTCGCTTTATTGCACTTTTCTCTCTCTAAAAGAGAAGCAGGATGGGAGAAACAAGGCTCCCTTGCTCTTACCCTGCCTCACTCCTCTCCCTCTCTCTAATTTTCAGTGTATCTCTCTCTTGACTTCATCCTCTCAGACAGACCGTTAATCCCGTCTTGCCCCTTGTACTCCTGACACTGTTGAGGTGTGAGCTGACAGTAGAAAGGGAAGCAGGCAATAATGTAAATATTCACACAGGCAGTTGGACACAACATCTTTAAGTGCTAAATCTGTCTGTGTTGGCAGATGCTCCTTTAAGTTTCTGCACGGTTATTGCAGAAACTTATTACGACATGTCATAATGTTGCTGTTGGTTGAAATCCCAGCATTTCATAAATGTATAAATTAGTGAAACTAATCAACCAAGAGTCTGATCAATAATTGCCTGGTCAGTGTAAATGTAATGTCACAGGTTATTTACTGTTGAGACCTACAGCTGTTTGATAAAGGAAAAATTGATGACTGGTCTGATGACTGGTGTAATGTACAACATGTGCTTCAGTGAAGCCTGGAAGTTGTGCAGCATTTTTTGCTGTGTTAAATACCTGGATTTTGCCTGAATAAAATGAAAAGTCCACAGCTATAAATGGTCATTATTTTGTGTTGGTAAATTTTTAGCTCATGTAATATATTTTTTAATTGCCAGTGAACATAACTCATAGAAGTTTTATTTTAGAGACTTTTATTTTTCATAAATAATGCTGTATCCACTTCCCATCTTTAAAACTGTCCAGCGTGAATACAGCAATGTTTTAGAAGTGCAATATAATAAAAATACTCTTAAAAATACTTATCACCATGCAATTTTACTCCAAATGGTTTAATAAGCCCAGTAGTAACAAAACAAAGACAGCATAATGTGCTGGTCTAAGCTCAAGCTATGAACACCAACACAAATGAAAAACAGATGTAAAAACATGATGCTCAGGTCAAATTAAATCCCTATAATCTCTGTGAAAGCATGAAGATACTTATAGAGAGGTATCATAGAAACCTAGACTAACTGCATAGTGAGATGTATACGTAAAAAGCAGAAGATCGACATGTGCTACTGCAGGGCTGCACATTACAGAGAGCGAAGCATATGAATGCACTGAACAGCACTTCAATCTATAGCTGTCAGGAAAAGACAAGAAAACAAGGGAAAAAAATAAATTTTTATTTTAAAATATAGAAGCAGAAACATATGGTTTAACATGGGGAATGTGATTAATGTTCAACAAGCTGGATGAACTTGTAGCCTACACAAAATCAGGACTGTTGGAAGTGCAGCATATTTTTGCATTGCTTAACAGGAAAATGCCAGAAGAGAGTGTAGCCACGAAAGCAATAACAAAGCAAATATTGGAGGTTTTTACTTGATTCTCACCATTTAAGATTAGCTGCCAATAGTGTTTGAACCAACATCAGCAAAGCTATTGGTTATTACAGATACATTTGAAATTCAGTTACTGCAATGAATTAATTTACACAGTACAGCAGCATGCAAGTTGGATGCAGACTTTGTGTAGCAGCTATGTTCACATTGTTTGGCAAACATAGTACAATGTCCCACTGAATACTAAAGCTGTCACTTAAAGTTGAATTTATCCTCTCTTTCTGTTGAACTTCAGTCTCAGTGTTACATGACTGAGATTCAGTTAGATTTAGTTCTTGTGTGTTCATTATTTACTCCAGTTCGCTTTTGTGGGATTTCATCTTGATTGACTGGCAATTTCATAGCGTGTATAATCGGGAAGACGTAAATTGTAGCAAAGTAAAATACTTGAAAATAAACATACTTAAC
>JAUBNQ010000026.1:15212169-15225279 GCA_032353495.1 Ctenopoma kingsleyae | reverse complement strand
CAACTGAGACCTCATAATTTCCTCAGGGATTAATAAAGTATTTCTGATTCTGATTCTGATTCTGATGAATGAAACAGAAAGTCATTAACAGATATAAGTACATAAGTGCATGACTAATTATTACTAATTATTGATTTTACCGTTTTCCATGCTTTTTAAGTGAGATTAACTATTTTATAGAAGTTACAGCATACCTTGTGTATTCTCCCTTGTAGTGGTTGTTGATGTGGTGTTCTCAACAAGTGAAGAACATCATTAACTCACACATTAACACACCCTGCAGGTATTCGACCAAAAACAGACCAAAGCCAAAACACAAACAAAAGATCTTTACACTGCTCTATAAACCCCTAGAAAGATACAGTTTCATAAATAAACTTGCTTTTGTTAGTTAGTTTTTTTTTTTTTTTTTTGCCTAAAACCATTAACTAACATCCTTATAATAATGTGAACGTTACATAGTATGCATCTACAAGTCCACTTGTAATATTTTATGTAGTTATATTCGTAGTAGTCATACAGTATTTACTATATGACTTTTTGTGTGTTTGTGTTTTTCATGTTATACAGTTTATTGCCTGTGTTCCTCGTAGTGTTTTTTCATTTTCATTGCAACTTACTCTTTAAACAAGTGTATCGTTCAGCCATTTTTGGAGCGTATCTTTACAGTCTTCTGCTGCTGGTGTGACCTCTTAAGCTCCCCTCCGGGCTTAATAAAGCATTGTTAAACCCCATTCGTTCTCTCCTCAGTCTCCAACCCTCAACCCCTGTGAACATCTGTGGGAACATTCAGAAAGGGAAAAGGAAAGACATATTATCACAACACAGGACAAAACACTGTCTGGCTCACTGTCAGAGAGTGCTCCTGTAATGTTAATTCTCACATGGAGGAAAAAAGATGCTTTGCACACATAGGGGTAATTTATGAAAAAATATTAAGGTTCGGGTGAAGCAGAGTTTGTCACATCAAACACATGATAAAATAAACAGTAATCTCTGCTCAGAAACGCTAAAGGCACTCAACACTCTCTTCTAAAGTCATTATTTCAGTGTTCTAGCTGTAATCTCCTCTGACTAAAAACATCTGCAAGTGTTGTGTCCTGCTGTTATTCCAGACATGTCTGAGCTCTCTGGCACCTGTTGACTCCACACAGGAACTCACTTCTGCTGTTAAGCTGTGATGTTTTGAATGCCTAGGGCTCATGTAAAATGGTGTTCTCTAAAGGCCACTATAAAACTAAATATTGAATAAACATCAATATTACATTGTTCTTCAAAAAAACTAAGTTACAAGATATACTGTTGAAAAATGAAATTTTAGTTATTTGCAATGTAGAAATCTCATTTGGATTTTGAATGTGTTTTTTGTAGTTCTGGCTTCATGTTAGTTCAATGTATCTAGTGCATCACTGATCTTCCTCTCTAATACTGACTGGTCTAACTCCACTGTTCAGCACAATATAATTTACTGGCTTTTGACACTGTTTTCAGAAATTATTTTTAACATGTTTAAGGTGTTAAAAAAACACATCAGTGATTTACTTTACCTGGTTTTTACATTGTATTAAAATCTATTCTTTGTCTACTGTAATACACGTACATAGTACATATGAAATGCTCTAACTGCATACTCATAAAAGTGCTCATACCATGTGCACATACTGTATGCATATTTTGTGCACAAACCTCTACAGGATTATATCTACATGCAGCTTTTGATACAACAAGAGCCAGAAAGTCAACACAGAATAACATTAAAATAATGTGTAAGTAGAGTTTAAATCACTGAGTCAATAGAAAGAATATGAATATATTTTCATCTTATCTACACGCATACATTTCTTTAAAAAAGGTTGCCTCAGCACCTTGCCCTGGCCACAGTGAATATTGTATGGGCAGCAGGTAATGATGTGTATGCAAATAACCTGCCTGGTTTTCATTATAACAGTGATTTTGAAATGAAGCGTTCATACATGGAAACAGTCTCATCTTTTCTCTGCTCTTTGATGAGAATGTGTGTAAGCTCTAAATTAAAAAGAGGAGCAGGTGAAAAAATGTCTTTCATGGTTTGTTATATCAGCACTTATAGAAAATTGACTAACCAAAAGAGCTAACCAATGACAGAGTGCTAAAAAAAATACTTCAAAGCAATGCTGAAGCAAATATCTTATGCTATTTTGTGATGCAGGCTGGTACATGATTTCTATCGTTTAAATTCATAACCAGAGTTGCGTATGCAGAATTACAGCCTAACAAGATGAGATGCTTTGTGAGAGTGAATGAATTTGGTTTGGCCAATGAATGAAGTTGGAAATATGAAGCTATATTGTTTATTATTGCAATTTAGTGTTAGGGCATTGTACTAGAAGCTGTGGTTTAATCTACAAGTCACTTTTCCCACTTGTCTGTTTTTTTGTTCTAGATGGGAAATGCTTCTGAAACGTTTTTGTTTGTGTCAAGAATTTCAAAAGGCAATGACTTTCTCATTGGAACTCTATACACCATTTTTGGTAAGTGATTTTTTTCACAAGGTTTACAGCGATGAACTGTATGAATTTGTGCATATTTCAGCACTGTCATGTCCTGTCACCCTGTCTCCCAGGTGTGCTGTCAGTGCTGGGGAATGGGACACTGCTATTTGTGGTCTATAGAAAGAAGTCCTCCCTGAAGCCAGCAGAGTTCTTTGTTGTTAACCTTGCCATCAGTGACCTGAGCATGTCCGTAACCCTGTTCCCACTGGCCATCCCTTCAGCCTTCGCTCACATGTGAGTGAATGTTAAGTTTTCCATTGCTATTTCTCCTTTTGCTTTTCACCTCTCACTATGTCATCTTCTTACTCCTTCTTACTACTTACAGTGTTGCTGGTTCTACCCGCTATTGCATCTTGAACTGCAGTACAGTGAGAAACTGTGTGACTCACTGTGACTCTAAATATGATGATGAATAAGTTGTGAAGTGCACTACAGGCTAACTAGCGACCTAGGCTGAAAAGAGATTCTGTAGACTCACAGGTAGTGCTCCAGACAGCTCCACTGGCAACGTGGGAGAAGGCAAACTTCACGTCACTGGAGGGACTAACTCCTGTTGATCACAGGGCTTAGCCACGAGCCCACCTGCAGACTGTTACACTGCAAAACACAACAAAAACAAAAGAAAACACAATGACATTTCACAAAACAAAAAAAGGATTGTGTATAGGCTCTGTCTCTGTTCAGATTCAGCCAAATGCTGAAAAACCATTAAGACATTGCTTCATATTGCAGATGGATGATGACCCAAAACATACAGCAAAAGCTACCCAAGAGGGGAAGAAACTCAGCATTTGTTCATGTCCATGGGTTTCAGACTTCAGGCAGTCATTGAATACAAAGTACTTCCAAGTATTAAAGGGAATCCTTACTTTTGCAATTACGTTAGTTTGTTCCATTATTTATGAGCTGCCAAAAATAGGGAGGTGTGTATGAAAATGACTGTAATTCCTGGATGGGTACCACCACACTTCTGTCAAACCAGCTGAATTAAAGCTGAAAGTCTTGACTTCACTCACATCTTCAGTGTTTAATTTCATATTCAGTGTGGTGGTGTACAAACGACAAATGCCAGAAGAACTTTGTTCCAATATTTATAGAGAGACTTGCAAAATCCCAAATCTAGCTTTAAGATTTACAAGCAACAGTGAGTGAATTATGGACATCTGAGGACAATACTCATTTTAAGTAGAGTTTTGTACGTTTTTGTTATATTATCAGTATTATTGAAATCTACAATAACTAGTTGATTCACAATTTCGTGCTTACAAGAAAATAGCATTGACTTTACTTTTGTAAAGGTCTTTTTGATTACATGGTTAAATTAATAAGAAAATGAGAATAAATTAAATTCTGAAATATTAATTTTAATTGTGAGTCCCATAATGTCCACAACGCACAGCACATAAGTGCTGACTTAGAATAGCATTAAAATGGTCAATAAAATTATGCAACTCAGGTCATTTTGTTTCTTGTATGTCTCCTGTTTCATCACCAGGCCTTCCCTTTGTGCTTCTCATCCCCTGAGCATGTGCCATCATTGGTGCAACATCTACCCCTGTTAAATCAAAGGAAGGCCAGAAGATGTATTTCCTCTTTTCTGCAACTGAGTGTGAAATCCTGAACATAAGGATGTCATATCCTTATCATATCCTTTCTCTCTCCCTGTTCAGGTGGCTGTTTAATGGGACAACCTGTATTGTATATGCATTCTGTGGCGTTCTGTTTGGTTTGTGCAGTCTGACCAACCTTATGGTGTTGTCCTGCGTCTGCTGGCTCAAGGTCTGCTGCCCAAACTATGGTAAGACAAGCAGTTTTTATACTTTAATTCAGCAAAACCACTATAATCACATTAAAGCAACATGTTATTTTGAAGAAAACGTGTTAAAATAATAATTGATAGATTTTGTTTATTAACTAGAAGCCTACTTTGCCCGGCTTTGTTCATCGCCCCACAATTCTTGCCTTCTCCTGAAGCCAAAAAGCATCAATCTGAAGAGAAAAGCAAATCAAGTGCTTGTCAAAAAGTAAAAGGCACCGTGCAGCAGTAATGCTAATGTTAATGGCCATGTTTTAGCTGTTTTAAAACAGCAGGATATGTAAATAAGGAGATGTTTACAAGGCCTTTTTATGTACTCCCTTTCTGTTTTAATGTATTCCCCTGCAGGCTCTTAGTTTGAAAAACTTACAAACCATCCAATTATTGGAATTGCACAATTCCCTGGCTGCATGGTTTGACTACATCCAAACTGTCAGTGTTTACTAATGAATTTCACTTTGTGCCCTTCATTTTACAGAGGAGTAGGAGTAATGAACAGTGAGAAGATAAAGCAGAGTCAGATTTTTTAGCCACAAATAAACCCTGTAAAAATGTATAGACTTAAAACTGCAACAGCTTTTGAAGGTGAATTAAGTCACTTGAGGTAGAAGAGTTTTATTCATCTACTACTATTACTATTACTAGAGGAACAATGACTTTGTATGTTTATACTAATGACAGTTTGATAGCATTTGCTTTGAGTTGCCCCTTTTATCAGTTATAAGCAGTAATAATTATCATTGTACATTTTAATAGCAATACATTTTCTATTATTACAACTGTGTTTTAGTTTATTGAGAGTCCAGAGAAGTAGTAATAGTTTTTGATGTTAATATACTTATAAATGCTACTGTAAACATGGGGCTCAACTATTGCTGTGTTTCATTTAAACTACAGCATTTAAGTCGCGTGGAGACCATAAAGTTTGTGCAAGCGACGTTATAACTTGTAACCTGTCATTTCAGTTACATCACTGTAGTTGACATTTAGCTCTTGTAAGACTCCTTTATGTTTAGCTTTGGTTTGAGTTAGGCCATAATGGTCTTAACAACATAGAAAACTTTTCCTTACATGCTTGTTCAAAAAACATTCACACCCACTAACTTAAGGTCTGAAGTTGACATTCAGATGTCGTACAATCAGTTCTTCTCTAAACCTTTTCATTATAATCCAGTAGAGCTTAAGGTAAGTGGTTCCCAGTTTACTAATCCATCATCAGAGCTGATCAGAAGAAAAACTGAGAGAAAAAATAAATGCTCTCATTCACATCACTTTCTCACTTGCACAGCTCAGTAATTGAACTGATCAGGTAAATGCTTAATGCACCTTTTCATAACTGCATGATTTGAACTCACTGGACCCTTTTCCTGATGCTTTAATAATATAAATAATAAAGATATTAGATAATAACCATGAAGAATGACAGAAAAGTTCATTACAACTTCAGCTGCTGTTATCACAGAGGAACTAACCAACAGGGATATGATAGGAATATACTGGACAATAAATGACAAGCTGACTACTACATCTACATCTAGATCTACATCTACAAATACTCATATCTACCCTTTAATTAGACAGTCCTAAAGTCCTAAATTGCCACATTTTTTCAAAAATAAAATTGTTTCTTTCCTGTTGGATAAAGCGGAAAACTGTGAAAGAAGATTTGAAGAACTTTGTAAGATGAAGAACTGGGATTATTATTTCAAGCATGGAGTCTACACACATTTCTTCATAGAACTGATGAGACAGCAAACCGTGACTACAAAGATTTTTATTCCAAGTTAAAAAAACTGCCTTGCCGTCTTAAACAGATCTCCCGGTGGTTCAGTCTGAATATTAAAATAAATTGAGAAGAGAAAAACAAAACCAGCCGATGCTCTATATCTTCAAATCTACTTATTTGTTGTGCTAATTAGCAGATTAGCCTTTGTTTTAGTGAATCTGGAACATACGATTATTAGTTTGGACTAAAGGGCACCAAAGAGATACTCCAAGGTACAACTGATGAAGTAGGTAACAGAAAAGGTGGAGGGATGGCCTTTCTCTGTTAGTCCTGATGACAAATTACCCCCAAAAAGTGATGTTTGGATCTACTTGCTATCTCTTTGGTTTAATCTACAGTCACACAACTGCTGATTAACTTGTGAACATCACCAGTCCATCAAACTACAGACGGATGAATTGGACATGTTCATCCTCTTCCCCGGTGGTTCACTAAAAAAGAGGCTCTAATGAGAAGAGGGAGGTGGGGTATGAATTGCATAGCATGAAGAAGGAAGCTGGGAATATTTTTACAGTTTAAAAGTACTCATACTCATAAAGTAAAAAAGAGGTGGGTGGATCTCTTTCAGAGCTACAACACTGTCTACTACAATGTATGTTCGTATGCAACTACACTGCACAGTACGTCCAGCATTTGGACAATGACAGTTTTTATGATTTTGCCTTTACACACACCACACACATTTTGCAGCTGTTTGACTGTAGCTACCAATATAAAGTCCACGCAAAGGAAGTCATCATAAGGCTGAAAAGACAACATCAATCTATGAGAGAGAGCAACCTACCTTAGGTATGGCCAAATCAGCAGTTGGGTCTTAAAAAGGAAGAAATCAGTGGTGAGCTCAACAACATTGAAAGGCCTGCAAGACAACTAAAGTGGATGATCACATAATCCTAGACTCTAGAGAAGGTAGGCGTATCATTGTCAAAATCTACAATCAAGAGACGTCTTCATGAATGTAAATACAGAGGATTTACAAGGTGCAAACCACCTGTGACATTAAAATAACAGGAAAGTTCCAGAGTCTGAATCTTTGGACTGATGAAACCAAGATAAACTTGCACCAGAATGCAATGCATCTTCTGGGAGGAAATTTAAGAGGGAGGATTTGGTGATGTTCTTGTGCTCCAGCCTTCAGTCAACCAAAGACTGCAATGGATTTTTATCCAAGTAATTAAAATGATGGTTATATTTACAACTATGTCATGTCATTTTTGCTTAAAATGTCATTCCAAATACTCAATATTTCAAGCACTGAGCATCACACACAGTTTTCTGCTTTCTGCTTTGTGCTTTGTGTGTTTTGTTAACCCTGCTTTGGGTTAACAAAAGTTACAACTGACAATCATCTTTTATTTCCACTGAACTCCTTGTATAAAGGCAATATGAATCCAGTGTGGAAATGGTGGAGATGATTCGTGGATATAAATACAATGAATGGAAACTGCACAAACGAAATCCTCCTGAATAGAACCAAAATGGATTTTTGATTCGATGGACCTGGGATCATATTACATTCAACATTCAATTACAGCAGGTTTCTGACTCCGTTTTGTGCCAGGAATGTTAAATAGAGCTGATACAGGATCACTAGTCAGTATCGGGAGATAAGCTGTAAGATTTTAGAATCGTTTGAGGAATCCTGTTTGTGGGCTTTACTTAGAAATTGAGATCAGTTCTCTGAGTAAAAAGTGCTCAGGTCAAAACTTTCATGTGCCACTCACATAGCTGGAGAGTTTGATCAGTGAAGGGCTGCTTCACATCAGATAAAAGCCATCTATAATGGCTAACAAGCCTCTTTCCATAGCACCAAGCGGTTGAGCGAGTGCCAGAGGGCTTAGTCACAACCCCCCACCCTCAGTCTGAACTGTAAGAGGGCCTGACATCCAGCTGATGAGGCTGTGTGGTGCCGTACTGTAGACAAGGCTCCCTGTGCTCTCCTCCTCGCTGATTCCACACAGAAAAAGCCCTTGTCTAGATAAATTACAGTACACTGTTTCAGTGTTACCCACAGATGACAAGTCTCTTAGTGGCTCCACCACTTATTATGCTATCTAAACAGAAATGCTGGTATGGCATAATGCAATATACTTAAGTTAATAATGTAATAATATAATGCATTTAATGCATTTAATGCATTTAATGGATTTGGATAGGAACACGACAAACCTATTAAGAAAATGCAAATAACAATCATAAAAACCTGTTTACAATTAAGGAAGTGTCCATTAGGTCATTTTTCCCAGAATATTTGTTTACAAATAACAGCAACATTTTGTACTGCTATAACAGTGTTGACAACTCTTTTGGTTTGAACATTGCGTCTTTCAGACACTGCACTGCAGAAGAATTGATGATCTTGAAATTTGGAGAGGAACAGTATTTTCACACATAGGATTATGCCCTCTATACACAGAAAGTGCACCGTGACATGACTGAAAAATACGGCTGCAACACTTTTGGTATAGACACAGCATTAGGAACTAAGACAATTTGGTTAGGTTTGGGCACACATCTACATGCTTATGTTTAGTAAAAAAGGTTTTCATTATAGGCAGGCAAAATAGGCTGTAGGCACTGTCGCCACTTCATTTCTCACAAATGTATCTGTCACACTTGTTTGTTTTGTTGACTTTGTTAACAATCTGCCACATTTGTTACCACAGTTTCACTGCTTTGTAGAACCAAAATGGAACTGGCTATTGCACCCATCCCTTTGGTCATGTTACTGCTTATCTGGAATACAGGATAAAATTGATTTCTTTTTAATTATATTCTACAGATTTCTGTAGAATAAAATTTATCCTCCTTGTCAAATCTAATTATCCATCACATGGATATTTTCTATTAAAATGTTCATCGTTCATCTCACACTTTCTCCTCCACCTGTCTCCTCACTGTCCTGTTCACTCACTATCCATTATCACCATCGGGTAACCAGACTCAGTATGCTTGAGTAGAATCAGTTATCACTCCCTCAACTCTGCCTCTGCACTCTTACACTTTTCCTCAGGTAACAAGTTTTCATCCTGCCACGCTTCCCTGCTGGTTGCTGGGGCCTGGTGCTATGCTGGAGTGTTTGCTGTAGGCCCCCTGTCAGGCTGGGGAGAGTATGGGGAAGAGCCTTATGGTACAGCATGCTGCATCAACTGGCATGCACCAAGCCAAAACTCTGCAGCTATGAGCTATATCATCTGCCTCTTCTTTTTTTGCTACGTCATGCCCTGCACTGTCATATTCCTGTCCTACACATTCATCCTGCTGACCGTCCGGGGGTCTCGACAGGCTGTGCAGCAGCACATGTCCCCACAGAACAAGATCACCAATGCACATGCACTTATCATTAAGGTAAATGCATACAGTAGACTCACTTACATTAGTTTTGCTAAATACTGTTTACTATGTAAATCTGTGCTCATGTGACATATTTTTTTGTGTTGTCATGTCTATTTTTAGCTTTCCGTGGCAGTTTGTATCGGTTTCCTGACAGCATGGAGTCCATATGCTATTGTGTCCATGTGGGCAGCATTTGGTAACCCAGCAACTGTACCACCCATAGCTTTTGCTTTGGCAGCTATTTTTGCCAAGTCCTCCACTCTTTACAACCCTATTGTCTATCTGGTCTTCAAGCCCAACTTCCGCAACTCCTTGTGTCGGGATGTGGCCCAGTGCAGAAGGACATTCTGTGGATGTCTGTGTCAGCACAGGTCAACACAGAGAGGAACTTGCAGGCAATCTCATCACAAAGACGAGTGCAACTCCACAAGGTTGTCTAATGGGCTACCAGACAACCATAGGACATGCAGACACTGTCCCTGCCCTGAAACAGTCATTGGTACCACAAAAAACTTTACTGACTGCAGCCCCCAGCAAACTGCCAGGATACTTAAAGGACCAACGTACAGTGAAGTGGTTGTCAGTCAGCTGTCCAACGAGCTGCAGAGCGACTTCCTCTAGAGAAACAAGTAGTGAGAAGGTGAGAAAAATAAGAGGAATAAAGAAAAAGAGCAAAAGTGAAGCGTGAAAGACACTAATGGAAAGTTATGGAAAAGGGAAAATGTAATTAAGAGCAAGAATATCGAAACTGATTGAAAAAAAAAGAACTCTGAAGGTCAAATTTTAAAATATAAGAACTTGTTTCATGCCTCAAATGTGTGATGCTGCCAAAAAAAAAAACAACAACCCCACAAAGTTAGGAGCAAATACAGAAGGATCATAAAGCCAAACAGCCAACATTCAACCACAGATGTGTACATCAATATTTCATCAGGTCGAAAAAACAAGCATCAATAACTATCTGAGCACCAAGACTGATCAACATTAACCAAAAGAGACTGATAATCCTTGGAGTTAAGCTGGATTTAGATGGAGGACCTAATACTGAACCTTTAGTCCTGGGGATATTTTTTATATATTTATAATGACTGTATTTGATGGTGTATGTATTCATGCATGCTTCAGAAGCATCATATTATTGCCATTGTTGTCTAATTGGAGCATAACTCTGTCTCCCCATTGCTGAGGTCACAACAGTTTCCAAGTCCCAGTTAGATTAACCACAGACTTTAAGCCTCTATGAACTACTATGAGGTTAAGTAAAAAGAAAAGGGAAAATTTTGACTTAGTGAGACCAGTATATGTTATACTGAGACAATATAATGTAACGTGGAAATATTCCAGGTGTAATCAGGTGGGTTTTACTACCGTGGTTACTACAGTAAAGTCAGACAGGAAAAGAAATAAATAATTTAAATAAATAGAGTTAAATAAGATGGTCAGACCATAGCCAGATTATCTAAACCACTTTATTGTAAAACCACAAACCATTAATGTTGGTTAATAATTCTTAACTGCAGAGGAAAACTACACATAGTTGTGGCAAATATGTAGGTCACAATTCCCAGGAAGTCTGTGAAATGAGAGGGATGTTTACAAGAAGATATTTGGGGAAATTAAATTTCCCTTTTTTTTTTTTTCTTCCGAATAGATTTGGCTGCCCGGGGGCTTTGGTTAAAACCCATACAAAAACCACAATTGTATCCTCCATCAGGCTACTTTTAAGTGATGTTTTAAGCCCAGATTTTGACAATTAACTTTATCAGCCTTTTAAAAGTTTGTGTGTATGAAAGAGAGAGAGATAAGAGAAGCTTGTGTGGGTTAGTATATTTTTCTAATGTTCCTGTGTGTGCATGTGCTTTCATGGGCAGAAGTGCAGATGTGCGCCTCCTGAGTAAAACAGTGCATCAGCAGTTTCTTTCTCTTCTGCATAAACAACATGCACAGAACACTGAAATAGGCTTATTAAACATGTTTTTAAGCCATTAAATAGAAATAGAAGAAAATAACTTTATGTCTATGCATCAAGGAGCAATAAAGGCAAAGTCGCTTGTTTTTATTGCTCCATGTGTCTCTGAAAAGAGAGGGCCTGTTGTTCAGTAAGGGCATTTGGAACATGAGAGACATAAAGCTTTGTCTCAGCACCTGCCAAAATTATTCTAATAAAAAAATGCCCAACAAGCATAGTTGAGCTTAACCACAGTGTTTGTCCAACAAGCAGTTTTATCCTTTTCCCTGGCAGCGTATCTGTAGGTTATCAAATTGAAGTACAAAAGACCTGCCATGGACAAGATTAATTAGATCTGCTACATGCATGTTGTTTGAGACTTCCATGCCATGTCAGGAATTGTTTCTTTACCATAGTGAGTGGAACATTTGCAGCTATTTGCTGTGCCCACTTAATATCTGACTATAAAAGCAGCTCCCATTTCATTTTCTCACTTTTACCTTCACTTTGATCCCAAACCACCACCTGAACTAGTAATACCCCACTTTGGGCTTTACACGTGATACTTAGCCCTGGGCAAATACTCTTGTAACTCAGGGCTGACAACACCGTTAGCATATATATTAGCAATGCATTAACAAATAGGCTCCTCAGTCATTTCAAAGAGGCCACTGCATTAATGCAGGAGGCTCCAGGTAAAAATGTTGAGCATGGCTCAGCTTTTGCTGTAATGTAACACACTGTCCACCTCACTACATAACATGCACAAAACCTTCTGCATCACTGGACATAAATCATGAAGACTGAGACACTGTGTGTCCAATATGATACTGGCAAAGCAACACACCATCATAGATGTATAGAAGTATTTTTTATTATTTTTTTACTGCAGTGAGGTTTTGGTCTGAAAGCCTGGTAACAGGCTTTTTCACTGATACTCCTAATCGGTGATTACTGTCAGGATACCAACTTTATCTTTCTTTCATCTATTACACAACTACATGGATGTACAGGGTAGCAGCACATTACTGGTTATTACTGTGTAACCTTCAGAACTAAAGGTGGTATTATCCTGTATGGTGCAACTATAAAAACAATTCCATGAAGTACATACTGCTCAAGAACGACATTGGTTTCACATTCGCTTAAGATTTTTGAACCAAAGGCTACACTTACCTTTACACTCCCTTTCAAAGCCCAGATGTTGTGGACATGCAAACCAGGTGTAATTGTGAAAACCTCATCCTGATGACACTTTTATTCTGTTGTACTTAAGGTACTGTAAGGAACACATGTACATGTATATATATTATGTACACAGTGTTTCCCCTACACATTTCTTTCAGCAGCAGTGCATGAATGAGTGTACAACACTGAAACCGTATTTACGCATATTGGTGAAGGAAACAACCACAGATTTGTTCCAGATAGGGTTACTCGTGTTCATCTTGTTGTGTGTGTTCATTCACTGGAAGTTTTTGACACTTGAAGTTCTCTGGAGGCCCAGACAGCTGTATTCAAAAATGTTTCCTCTCTCCTGACCATATGCCAGATACATTCGCAGTATTTGTAGGTGTGTGGTAGGGTCCCCACCAATACCAGCAGTGTTTGAAAAGTTTACATTTTACTGTGAATATTAGTAAACCATTTGATATATTTAGTACCTGTGATGCGCTGCTATTGAAAGAAGATA
>JAUBNQ010000026.1:15165521-15179437 GCA_032353495.1 Ctenopoma kingsleyae | reverse complement strand
GAGTTTATTAGCAGCTGTCTTTTTTTATAACATTTCCTGGGTAAAGTGTGTGTATGTGTGTGAGTGAGTGAGTGAGAATGCGTGTGTGCGTGTGTGTTCTCAGAGATCTACTTGAAAGAATTAATAATATGAGGGTCAAACAAAGCCAGATGGCTGTTTGCTTTATCATAATGTTTCTCCCTTATGTCTTTGTGCCTGCTGGTAGATCCTGTTTCTGACTTCCAAAACTCATAGGGCTAATAGTTCATCCAGTGAACCAAAAGATGCAAGTAGGAGACATCAATGTGTCATAATTGGTTAGTTATGTGATTTACATTAAGTGTAAATTTCTTTGCATGTCTATGGCCAGAGGAGGGCAGTAGAGCTCCACCATTCTCTGACCATCCATGGCAACTAGTGGGCTTTTCGCCAGTATCCTGGCTTTGTTGTGAGGCATAATTAAACACAGATTTCATTCTATTAATGTGCTTTACTCAGTGTGCATTTTCCATCTTAGTATTTTAACTTGATTTTGTTCAAAAACAGTAAGCTAAAATTTCATCGGTCTTCAGAATCTTACGTTGTTGTGTGGTTATTTGTTAAAAGTTTAACAGAATAACCTGCACTTGAAGAAAATTGATGACATGATAGAACTTTAAGTATGTACCTTTACTATAATTTGTTATTTCATGCCCAGTGTCTGGTTTTCATGTTTCTCATCATCACTGCCAACACTTTTGAAAAAATAAATATTATTTGTATGCTTCAGAAAACTGACAGCATGTGAAGTAACAAAAAACTTAAGATTCATTTTGCTTGTCTTTTGCTTGATGTTTTTATTTTAGGTCTTAAAATGTGAACTGTAACTATTATGTTACCAATGTTGTTTTCCAAGCACATGTGATAGTCACAACCACATACAGTAGTACAAATCATCACGCATAGTTGAAATGCATCTGTCTCCTATCATTAGGTAAATAAAATTTAATACACCCAGATTAAGTAGCTCTAGAGCAGAACCTTAATGCCTTTTCACTTAGTTTTTGGTGCCTATCAGGCCTAAATGTTTGTTTTTTCTCTCCGGTACAATGTAATTTTGTATGTGTTTCTCATGTATAATGACTTTTTGTCTTCAGTATATCTTGCATTCTCTTCTGTCAGCCCTACTGTCAGGGGTGCTAAATCCTGATAAATTAAAGCTCTTTAATTATTTAAACCCTGGCCCCTGAAATCAGGCGCAGTGATTTATACCTGTGTGTATGAGGCATGTGGGGGAAGAAATAACACTCACTGCTTTGATGGATGACCGTTGTGTGTGTGTGTTTGTGTGCGTAAGAGAGCAGTTAAAAGGAAGGTAATCCACACGGTGCATCAGTTGAAACTCTGGATTTGTTCAGCTGTCATAAACAGGCAAAAGTATGTGTGTTAGTCAAACGAAGTAATTGTGGAATGTATTAAACAAGGCAACCTTTCCACAAACCCTTGTTTGTGTATTAGAAATCAGGGCAGTGCTATGTCACACCAACATCTTGCAATGTGTTTTTGCATGTACTTGCATTTGTGCTAAGTTTATGATGAAACTTACGCCCCTCGGTGTACATTGTCCACAGGGAGAGAAAACCCTCTCATCTCTATTATTTCCTTTGTGTGTGCTTCTTGTATTTGTAGTTACTGTAGCTAAATGATACTACTGTTTCTCACCTAGCTCTATGGAGAATCTCACCCACTAAACTTCTTGATGTAGTCCCCCCTTTCTTCTCTTTATTTCCCTTCCCGATCAGGTTTTGCTTCTGGCAGATAGAGGAGAGATGTTAGCTGTGAGAGAACTAACGAGATACTCGAATGCTTCTGGGCAGGAAGGAAGTCGAGCCAAAAAACATGGCAGAAGTCTTTCTTGTCTGTTTGGTGGCGGAGCTAAAAAAAAAAAAAACGGGGGGTGCAAGGTGGGGAATAGGAAGAAAGAGGGAAAAAGGGAAGAGAAGTGAACACAATGAATAAAAATTTCATAAAGTTCTGAGTGTGGTTTCTTTGATGCGAGCAATAGATAGTGTGTATGGAGTCTGCAGGCTCTATGGAGGCAGCAATTAATGCTACATTTGCCCAAAGGCGCACTGTGAGAAGAGTGGGGACTG
The DNA here is from genome assembly GCA_032353495.1 of Ctenopoma kingsleyae. NCBI lineage: Eukaryota > Metazoa > Chordata > Actinopteri > Anabantiformes > Anabantidae > Ctenopoma > Ctenopoma kingsleyae. The sequence goes on along the minus strand of JAUBNQ010000026.1, from coordinate 15,177,326 downwards.
TGGCTTGTTTTAGAAGTGTGTCGCATCATCACTCTACCCTAGACACCCCTTAACCAGCCTTTTTTCTTTCAATGTATTTTAAACTCCCTCTTCCTAATTCTCCGTTGATTAAGGCACTATGATTGAAATACACCAGCTCTGAAATTTAAGTTCATACCTCTTGTTAGCTGTCTAAACTCGTTATTGCTAAATTCCATACATAAACTCACCCATCATAAGTTTAGTAAATAGTTTTGTAATATCATTGAAATTGTATATTTTAGAACCATGACTCAAGACCCAGTAACACTAAAATCTAAAGACTCTACTTTGTCTGTTTGGTCTATTTTTGGCAGCAGGTATTTCCTTTTGGACCAGGTTCAAAAAGACTGAGCTAAAAAATGAGAGTGTGTCTGTGATATTAAAAGTAGTTTTGTAACACCTTATGTGATACACATGAAGGATAACATGAGATGGGAACTCCTCAAATGCCTGGAAAGTCTTTCTTTTGGTATCTCTCTTTCTAGTTTTGCTGAGGCAGGTATATGTGATGAGGTGTGGGGTGTGTGAGAAGAGCACTGGGAGTTCGTTCACTGTAAAATTCCTCAAAGCCAGGAGAAGCAGGAAGAGCAGGAATCCTGCCACCCGGGCAACCCAACTCAGCAGGTCGGTCCTCTCATATGTTTAAGCAGAGAGTGCCAGTGGGCTTCCCCGACATCAATACTGGTTCTACATCAACTCCACTTCCGCTTTTAAACTCTTAACAACCAGCCCCCTATCCTAGCCAGACACACACTTAGCGTTGCTCTTAGCCCAAGAGCAACGAGTTTTAACTTTGATTTCATAATGCCTGCAACCAACGTGGCCCTGCATCAGCTGAAGTGAAACTTGCACATCCTTTGTGTGTATGTGTTTATATTGTATCTATGGCACCTTTTCAAACCTGACTCCTGAAGTACTCAGGATAACATGGTTTATGTTGTATTTAACAGCATCCTGTGCACTTTGTAGCTGTAAATCAAACACCACATATTGTACAGAAAGAATCATGTTTTGGTGTTGGGTAACTTTGAATAGCTTGTGAAGATACTGTGCGTGATTCCCCTGATTCAGGCTGCAAAAATGTTGTGGAAAAAACTCATCACATCAGTTTTAGGAGCTTCTCTAAAAACTTGGAAAGTTCTCAAAATCACTGTTTCTGCAGAAATATTCTCCTGGAAGTGAAAATTAATATGAAACACATTGATATAACTATCAGGAGAAATGCTAATCATTGCTTCTTATTTATTTATTTATTTGAAATCCGCACAGCCACTGTACTAATATTTGAAATTTAAGCCCTCTAAGGTGTGAACGAAGTCCCTTGTGTCTATGTGTGTGTATACTCATGCAGTGGTGTGTGTGTGTGTGTGTGCCTGTGTCACAAAGGAAAAGCAGGCCAAGTGAGGCGAATGGTTCTAAATTTTACTCCCCCCACTCTGTCCCCCTGTAGACCAGCCAAGATGTGTGTGGAAGAGAGTGAGGCCCAAGGCTATTATTCTCCCATTAATTTTTCCATTTGAAATCAAACCTCAGCGGGTGTGCAGGAGGGAATCAGAGAAGGGGGAGAAGACTAGAGTGGAGATAACCTTATCAGGGTTAAGATACAAATGCTGGTTGTAGCAGCATTAATGTCCAATAAGGGAAGCAATTTCACTTTTGAAAGAATCCCTGTTATTTCTCAGACTGTCTCCCTGCTTCTTCCAAAGTTTTCCTTGTCCAGGAAGCCCTCTGGGGAGAACACTCTCTGCTATTGATTATTTTGTCTTTTGTTATAATATACAAATAAAATACAAATAAAATACAAATGTTCATGATTACTTTGTACTGTAAGATTCAAGATTCAAGATTTGAATCTTTATTTGTTACATGAATAGTTATGCAAGTACAACACGCAGTGAAATGCAGTCTGAACCGCTTCTTTTTGACTGTGCAAAAGTTATGAAGTTCAAATTTTAAATTAAACAGAAAGTTTAAAAACACAGGCCTAAATAAAGTAAAAATAAGTACAACTTAAACAGAGAGCACAAGTTAAAGGTAAAAATGCAATTATACATTGCAGATCTATTTTCACTTTGATTTCTAATGATTAGTGTAAAAAGCCTAATTAAATCTGGTTGGTAAAATTAATGATTTGTAAAACATAAATGGTAAAAAACTTCCAAGACAAGTGATTTTTTTTCTTCCCATCTATCTCTCACTGACCCACTGTAAAAACTTTCAGTTCATACAAGGTGTCTTACAGCTTTATCTTTCTCAGCAAACATACAATAGAGAAGACCTGTTAACCTTCATTTCTCCACCCTGCCTACCCACACAACTACCTCACACTTCCTCTTTCAGTCTCCTTCAATACCAATCCCTGCTTTCCACCCTGTTTTCCCTTGTCTTTCTTTGAAAAAGCGCCAGTGCTTGCTAATCTGTCAATCAGATGTTGTCCTGGTGTGGCAATGATGGGGGTCCATGACAGTGGGCCATACACCTCCAACAGCTTGCAGCTCCGAGCAGCTCGATGATTAACCAGGCAGGTAGTGAGTCAAACTGCTGACAGCAGAAACATACTGACAGGTGATTTGGAAGACAATGGTTCTGCTCCCTCTACTTAACTTGTCAAGGCAGTCAAAGCTCCCTCTCTATTAACTTCTGATGTATCTGGAAAGATGGAGGGAAACACTCATTTACTGCATTGCGCTCATAGATATTTAGACGAATACGCCGAAGTGCATATGCAACAAATCATGTTTTTTAAAGTTTGTACAACAATTACAGTCTTATTTATAAGTCACTACCCATAAAAAACACAAACTAAATAGTAATAATAAAAACGGGATGAATTGTTGAATAAAGTGAACAAAATGCAGCGCAAAATGTAACAATGAAATTGATCAGTAACCTGAGAAAGCTTCTGTTCTGATTCATGGCTTTAAAGTTACACTAGACGTCCACCAGAGGTTCTTGTATATCACTATTAAGAATAACAGACATATAACGGACATTATTAAAGTACTTCAAGTTGTTATTATGGTTGTAATATCACTGTGAACGGCTAATGGGAAACATCATGAAATCCTTTAACTGTATATACAGCAGGGAAGGCCAGACAGTTAAGTGTCAGAGCCAGTGATGCAAAAACACAAACCCAACATTGTTTTGTTATATTTTAGTCCAACACTTCCCAATTATTAACCGCTCCTGCAGTGCACCATTCATATTCAAGGCTATGTACCTCCCTCTACTTCCTGTGCTTTGTGTCTTGCATCTTTACAGAAGGGAATGGACGAGACAGGCAGATCTGTCCATCAAAACCTTCAGTGGCTGTCCATAGACAGCCGTCCGTATACTTCCACAGGCTCCGGTCCCTCCTCAGCTCAATGAGTAACTAACCTGCAGGTACTGAATCAAACTGCTGACAAGCACGTAGAGGGGAGTGAAGGGGTGGGGAGGTGGTGGCTGTGTAGGTGGATGGATAGAAAGGGAGGGAGGATGGAGATGACAATGGCATCATTTTACAGCTTGGTGATGTAACCTTTAACTTTGCAAAAAAAAAAAAAAGTCCCTTTCCATTTTATTCCGTCTTACATTTTCCCTTTTTACCTGCATTTTTTCCTCTTCCTTCCTAAGTGGCATCCTTTGATGGGCTGTCCCTCTCTCATCTTGTCTTCTTAGACAGATGAGTGCTGTCGGCGCTGCCATCACTGCCCAGCTAAACATTAATGACTCTCTTGCCTGACAAGTGTTGGTGGGGCAGAGGGGAGGTGAAAAGGGGACACCTTCGAACAAAACCAGGGATGAAAAAGAGAAGTGATGGCTTTATCTGCTTGACACATTCTCTTTTGTCTCTCTCCGAACTTGCGTATATGTATGTGTGCCATCAGCAGATTCTTGACTCGACATGACGGTTTTATTGCTCTGTTTTTCCTCCCATCTGAGAAGTTGGACCTCTTTGTATTCCCATTGCCCCTCATCCTTCCTACTGGCATTGCTGACATTCCTTTAGGTTTCTGTGGATGAGTGTGTGTGTGTGTGTTGCTTGTACTTCTACATATTTGTAGGTTCTAGCGTCTTTACTTTATATTTTCATGTGTGTTTCTTGGAGAGACCATCCTGGACTTTGATGTTGACCACAGTGATAGTGGTGACAGCAGGTCATGGGGAAAAGTCAACCCAGAGGAGTAAGAGGATGGAGAGAGGAGAAGAGGGAGAACCTGACTGGAGTGAAAGGTCTTTTCTAGTGGGTTGCTAGAGCTGGGTGGTTAGTTTAGATGTTGGGAATCATCAACTACTACAATATCACATCTAGCTGCCTGCAGGAAAATTTCTTTCTTCCTCTATTCCTTCCTGCAGCTGTCACTATTTTCATTCTTTCACTGGTCTCTGTCTCCCTCTCACTCACCATGTTGTCACTCAGGCCAATGGCCTCTTTCCCCTGTTCTCTTTGAATTATTAACTCCCCAGCTCAGGGGAGTGAATGGGTACTGCTGAGTAGACACAGCACAGATCCGGCTTCACATTGCCCACGTTTCGGAAGTCCGTCCATTTAAAGGGATTACATTGCGGGTTCCATCAGCCCCCAATCCATGCACATGCACACACAAAACCAAATTAACTGTTTGTGATTATAAACAGCAGATATCTGGATAGCGAGATAAACAGACAAGTGGTTAAATCTTTCTGCCAGTATTCCTCTACTGTAGAGTTGCAGGCCTCCTGTGGTGCAACCGCCCACTCTCTTGGCTTACTTCTCTCCAGGCAGCCTCTATCTTCTCTGGGTTCCCGAAGCAATGATTAACCCTAGTTCTGATCAATGCTTCTGCTGACTCTGATACATCACTGGAGCCTTGCAGCTGCCATGTAAAGGAAGCGTTGACACTGCGCTGCTCATGATAGAGTATGCCCAGGGTGTGCACAGAGACACACACATGCATGCACCCACACACATACAGGGGTCCTGCTGCAAGAAATCAGTCACATTTTGTTGAGCCTGTTAGAAATACATTCAATCATTTTTCATGTAGGATTATACTTGGTTGTATTTTACAGTTTATTCTACAGATGTTCCCTTTATTGTGTGTGTTTATTTGAATATGTGCAATATAGTTCAGCCCAAAACTGTATTTAGAGGACTGTGTAAACAACAACCAAGAGACTGACAAAACAAATCATTCATTCATTAATTCTACTTTAAAGTTAATATGCTAAAATCTAATTGTAAAAACATACTTATGGTGTCTAAATGTGGCTTAGCTGATGTGCTGAATCTGGGATTCAATCTACTAAAGGACATGTTTGTGTGTGTGTTAGCAGTTTTTGAAGAGAGACAAAAAGAGAAGTAAAGAGAATGAGATAAACATAGAAACAGAAAAACAAAATGAAAGGAGGAACAAGGAGAAAGACTGGCATCGCTCATCACCCAGTGGTGCTTTACCTCGACAGCAGGGGGAAGCCCTGATTTCCTGAAGATGACAGGAAACACAATAGCAGAGTGTTCTGTCAGCACATCCTACTCACAGAGCCAGGTTAATGATTCTGTAGTCACAGCTGAGCTGGAGTGAGGGATGTGCAGAGGGAGGAACAAGGAAGAAAAAGAGGTGGAGGGGGCTGGCATTTAACTACACATGGGGCGTCATTTCAGAAGCATTAGGAATGATTGTGTGTTTTTTGTCATTTTAATTACCTTTAATCTGATCTCTTCATACTCGGGCCGTTCGTTAATGAGGCAGAACAAAAACTACATGTCACACGTGTTTAGCATGCATCCACACTATCTGTCATACAGCTAATATGGTGTGATAGTTACAGAGAGAAGAATCCTATTCTTCAGTAAAAGTTATCATAAGCATCTTAGAAGAAAATTATAAAATAACTAAACTAATAAAACACACACATCTTATTCACTCACAGGTGCTGAAGCCAAAATTCTAACTGTGATTTTTTCCTCTAAAAAAAACATTTCAAATTTCTATTTTATTATATAAGAACATGTCCAATTTGTATTAATATATATGTAATAGAAGGTTTTCAGGAAACAAAAACCTCAGCCACAGCTAATGGCATTTAAAAACAGCTAAATAGTTTAAGATACCTACATGTCTTTATCTTTCAAACTTGTAAAAGCGGGACGCCAGTATAGCATGCCAAACGTTTATCGTCTCTTTATTAAGTTAATGTCTGATTGGAGTTGTCACTGACATTTCATTGTCAGACAAAATGACAAAAGAAGTAGGAAATACTAGATGTACTGTATCAGGACAAACTACTGTCAGAGAAGAGAGAGGAAGGTCCGAAGTACCCCCTCCCTTCACCTCCATTCTAGGTCTCGGTTAAAGTATTAACCAACTGCTGCTTAACAATATTGCTGACTGGTGTGTGGAAACAGGAGGGATCAAAGTTATCATGTCGAAGAGAAAAGCGCCTTTCACTGGCCCCATACAGCCTGTCCACTCAATCTTACCAGCCCATTCACAGGAGCTACCCAGAGCAGCACTTGAGACACTCCCATCCTCCCACTCCTCACATCCCTCCCTCTAAGCTCATTTTTTATTGCTCATCCTTTATCGTAACACTTCCTCTTTCTCCTTTTCCAAACTTATCATTCTTTCATGTACATGACATTAAATAATTATTTATTTCCACCAAAAAACATCTCCTTCTTTTCCTTCTTGACTGCCCATCCATCTCCCCATCTGTCATCTGCTGGAGTAATCACATCCACATTTGATAAGGCTGGTTAGGTGGGTCATAAAAAGTTTATGCTTGTGATGCTGGAGTCTCATTTATTATCCTTGCTAATGTAGCAGTTGGGAGAAGGAGGAGGTGGAAGACAGAAGAGCACCAGAGGTTGAGAGCAAGGGGCCACCACATTAAGGGATCATTACTCCTCTATAGGACCTGTCCCTAGCTTTCAACACTAGATAAGTCCTCTCTGTGCTTTATGACGATGACGAAACCAGTGCTTTCTGTATCTAAGTGTTCCATAGCCACTAAGAGTTCGAGATGCTTATGGCTCAGGAGGTAGTTACTGTTCCCTAACCACAGGACTATTGGCTTAGGCACTAATGCCTGTGTCTGTTTCTCTAACATGTATCAGCAGTAAATGTGAAAACGTGCTGCTGGTGTAGACCGAGTCATTAATTCTACGCTGTTCTAACAGCGATGTTTGCTGATCAGCTGTTAGCCTCATGGCAAACTATGTAATGTGTTGATTTCTAAAGAGGAGCAAATGTTTCTGTTTAAAGTTTTGAAACATTTCCATGCAACTTATCACATTGTGCAGTAGCACAGGCAAAAACATTTTTCTACAGGGTATGAAGTGTATTGTTGGGTGATATTCTGTTTTTCTTGCTGAAATTCACTGAAACAACCAAAACTACCAACTAATTTATCCTACTAACAAGTATCATGTGAGTACTGATATACAGTAGCTTATTTTTCTTGTAGAGTACAATTCTTTTCCAAAAGCTTCTGCACTGAGTGATATGTTCCTTAATTGCTATGATCGTGCTCACTAGTTTTTTTAGAGTTTGTCCCACATACTGCAAACTCTTTAGCATACAAAATTCACTGCTGAAAATAAGATTGATTACTCTTTGAGTAACATTTGCCAGTGCCCAGCCACTTTTAAATGAAAGTACAGTATGTCTCTGCGACACATTTTGAGACACATTTTAAATATGAATGTTTTCAGTATGAACACATGAGATTGGGAGTGACACAGACCAACTGGAGACATCAGAGAATAGTGAGTCAATGTTGATTTTGGTCTTTTCATAGGATTTGTTGACAATGAAACAAATGTAGATCAGTAGATGTATATTGTAGATGATCATTTGAAGACCTCTTCAGCAGATTGCTACTCCAAATGTGTTCCAACATCCAAACAATAGATATACAAATGTATGGTTTTGTTAAAAACAACAAAGAACATGATGGGACTGTGCAGATGGGACGATGAGGGAGTATGGGCATGTATGAGCATGTTAGGGCTGGGGGGATGCTACCCAGAGGCGCAGATAGTGATAGATTGGCCTGGGAGAACTGTGATGCAGATCCACTCATCAAGATTGATGTTCTGCCATTCTGCTTTAAGTGCAATTAAATTGGCTCCTGTGTTAAAAAGCTCAGCCGATAACGTGGCTAAGGCTGAGATTACAATACATTTCCCTTGCGCTTTCCTCCACCTACATCCCTGCCACAGCCAGTCAGTGATTTACTCTCCATTCTCGACTTCTATTGGATGGGAACTTTCCCGGCATCTTGACCTGTTCGTCATCCCTGATTTAGAACTTTATGTACATCTCTTGTTTTTTTGTTGTTTTTTTTTTTTTTCCACATAGCCCGCAAAGTAGTTTTTAAATCAATGCACCCTAAAAGTTTTTAATCACTTTCTGGTTATTGTCTCACCACAGAATTGATCACTTGTACATTAGTGCATGTTTAATGTGTAATAATGCATGGTGATTACTGAGAGGAAGGAAGTTTAATGTCTTCATGAACAATTCCAGCACAACTCAACCCTGGTGGCCAGGCTGGCAAGCTTTAGTCCTAAAGTAATACTCTGAAGTAAGAACAAGGTCATGAGCAAATACACTGCCGCTTGTTTTCACTTTTGCTCCTTTGAATTTTCTCTGGGATTTGATACAGTTAGTGTATAGTTTTGATCTAACGCCAGGCAAATATAATGTACTCAATTTTCTGCTAAATGGAAATATTTGCAATAATTCAAATTGAATGTCGATCACAGTCCAATCCATCTCTCTTTCTGTCTCAGTCTCCATTCTGCTGCAGGCCTCGCCCATCTCTGTCAGTGTCAAGTTGTTAACCCCATGTCAACAGTGGCGCAGGGCGTATTTGGCCCCGTTGATGGATGGGTCTTGGTGGACTTGTCCCACGCAAACATATTCTCAGAGTCAGCTGAGAGAGGTGCAGCGCGTGTGTGTCAACTCCTCCACCCACACTTGCACATGCACACGTCCATCCCTGGACTCAGGCAGTAGGGTGCCCCTCTCTGTCACCTACTGACACCCAGTGTGTCTGGTTTAGACCCAGATGGATGGAGCTCTGACCCCACTGTCACAGAACGAGGGAGAACAGATTCAAGATATTTTATTCCTGCAAATGATAAACTTGACCCATGTCCTCTGCATCATTATATTTCCTTGTGAGAGCTTGACATCCTGTTCCCTTAACAAACCGGTAAAATTAACTTTGCCAGCTCAATCCGAGGGAAACATAATAATCAAGGGGAGGACCATTACAAATTAGCATGATTGTCATCATCTGACCATTCTTTAATTGATGTTTCACTCACCAGATATGAAAAGCATTACCTGAGTTTCATTAACTTGCCTTTTAAATTTGGTTCTTTGAGTTACAGTTTATTTTAAGATCCAGAGAAAAATGGTGCTGATCCCCGTGTGTTTTGTTGACACTGACTTACCAATAACAACTTTTCCTTCCACTTGGAGAGCTTCATCAGAACCTGTGAAATGCCAGAACAAATAATTGATAGAAATTAATATAAATGAGCATTTAATTAAAAAATGGTTAATTGTATAAAATCTATAATGTTTTCTACCTAGGCTTATTTGTGGATTGCTTTTTTTACATGAAACCATTTGAGAGCCTTCTATCAGGGTGACGGATCTTTTTCTAACAATTAAACAGGAAAAAAATAGAAACAACATCACCATATCAACATACCAGTGAACACATGGTTTGGGGCAGAGATGGAGTCAGTACATGACTGATCACTCGTCAATATCACAAGTTCATCCAGCATCATTAGTCATCTGCACTGCGTCCTGTCACTCCCCACAGCTGCTCGCCGTCTCTCTCTTCTACCTCTCATTTTTCTCTTTCTGCCCAACTTTCTCTGTTCTTTTTATACTCCTCACCAAACACCCAGATTCTCAGGCATTCCTGTCATGGTTTATGGGTGCTTGGGGTGAAAATAGGCTGAATAAAAAAGAAAAGAGGAGAGTGCTGTGGGTCATATGTAGTCGGATGACTTTAGTTAGATGTCCTGTGTTCTTTTTTTACTTTTTGGAGGGGGGTTGTCATAATGTGTTGTGTTGTCCACTCTGGCTCAAAGGGTAAGATTAACAAGAGTCCAGGTCCCTCTTTGCAGTGGTTCCTTCACAGAGCACAATGACAGGGGCGATCCATCACTTCTGTCCCTAACAGGGTGGGGGTCAGTGGGAGTGGAGGCCAGGCTGTGGCTGGCTGATGGAGGGTTGTGGAGAACAGGATGGGGCTGGTTAAAGTTTAACCAGCTCTCTTCCTACACACTGAAGGGCACATTCAGCCACCATTCTCTGCTGTGAGAGATGCTGATGTTTCATCAACCCAAGATCCATGACCCACCGCCCACTGGGACCCCCTCTCGCCCACTCATGGCTCTGCACCCACCTGCTTCCATATGGATCACAACAGCAAAATAGCGTGGGAAGAAAGTGACACTGAGTTTTTTTCTCCATCTGAACATAGAACAAGTGGCTGTATTAACCCAGCCCTCTGCACGTGCCACACAGCCCACTGATATACTAACCATGACTTCATATTCAAAATCACCTCGCCTCAATTTGTCAGTGATACTGTCATATCCGATGTTGACACAGCCACAGTGGATCAATAGCAGTATTCTTCTTTGTGATTGTTAGAAGGGTTAGGGCTGGGGCACACCGTGGTTATGGCATGAAAAATGATGGGTGGCCTTGTGATAGTCATTTAATACACAGTTGCACACTTTGATAGAATTTGGCGAAACCCCTCTCCCTGGTGAGTTAACAATGCGTACTGAAAATCATATTTCCATGGTGGCCCATTCAATCTTATCCCCGTGTTCCAGGAAAAACTGCAGTGACAAATGGGATGTGAGCACTCTCTGGGTGGCTGTGGGTCATATCAGGTGCAGAGCAGGTTGGAGGTGTTAACCCAGTGTGTTCCTGTTCACTGGTCCAATCATCTTCATTGATTGAGCCTATGATTGAGAGGGTCCTACTTTTCTTCATGATACCAGTGGGAGGAGGTGAAGGATGAAGTAAGGGATAAACCATAAAGGAAAATGGAAAACTGAAAAAAAAAAAAAAAATACTCAGCTGCTCTGTTAATGTGCATTTTTACACAATGTACATTATAGTACGTTTATTGTTCAAGATATACTTAATATTTGTGATTAATGGTCAATAGGAGTGGAAATCATGTGACAGCCTGATTTAATCTTATTTGATGTGATGACTTGAGCCTCTACACACACTTAATAATGCAGTAATTTCACCCCATTTGGCTTTGCATCAGTGGTGGAGTGACACTTCATGGGGAAAGGGGTGAAGAGGAAGACTTTTGGAAAGTGGCTGATGAGAGACAGGGATTGGTTTTGAAAAAAGTGTGATAAGAGAGGAATAAGGAGCTGCTGGCTTGCAGTGAGAAGACGTGAGAAGTTTGAAGTGAGAAGGAGTGGAGATGGAGAGCTGTCCATTTGTACAGACCTAAGAATCTGTCATGTGTCGGGTAGTGTTTTCTTCGCTATAACATTGAGGTGGTTTTGACAGCCAGGACTTTTTCTCCTTCATCCATGCTGCAAATGACATTACAGAAATTGTGTTTGTGGCCTTGCCTAGGCCATGGACTCCAGGGAAACTGACAGGGTCACAGGGGTCAGGTAGACCGAAAAAGCAAAGGAGAGAGAGAAAGTAGGAAAGAGTGCGAGGGAGAAACTGAGAAAGAATAAATAACAGACTCAACTGGAAGATAATGCACCATGAACACAGCAAACTGGTTTGAAAAAGT
>JAUBNQ010000026.1:15132307-15156253 GCA_032353495.1 Ctenopoma kingsleyae | reverse complement strand
TGTGTGTGTGTGTGTGTGTTATCTCTTCGTCTCCCCTCCACTCCTTCTTTGTCAAGGCCATCGGTGATCAGTGGAGGTTAAAAGTTACAAATCACCCCTCCTCCCCCCACCCCGCCCTACAACTTGCCACCTCCTCCTGCTCCCTTCCCCACCTGTCCTTATACTGGCCCAGACGACGGCCTCCAGGGGCCCCTGTCTCATTCATATTTGGAGCCATGGCTCCTGCTGAAGGTCTTCAGGGGATCAGAGGCAGCGGAGGGCAATTACTCCTCTGCTTTAATTGGCATTATCATTTTAGCAGGCTGACAAAGATGGATCACCCAGCAGGACCCTGCTACTGTCGGTACAGGAGCAGGGGGACGGAGGAGTGGGAAGAGGGGTGGAGAGGGAGAAGGTGTCGACCTGGTGGGCATGATGAGAAAGAGGATAACGGGATGAAGAAAATGTAGGTGGAAGAGAAGGGCACAAGACGAAGCGCAGAAGTGAGGAAATAAATCTGATACTAACATCAGCTGAACAACTTGAATAAATAACCGCCATTATAAAGAAAGGTGCGTGGAGGAAGTAGCTCTCTGGGTGTGTGAGGAGGTGCTAGCCCTTATAAATGTGTGTGTATGGACAATTTTATGCCCGTGTGTGTGCAAGGGGGAAATGGTGGGGGTGGGGGGTATTAGTGTAACCCAGTGTGAAGCCAGGCGAGGACCTAACGAGCAGCATGGCTGTGGCTCCATAACTCAGGTCCTGTAAAGCTGTCAGTGGAATTAAGAGGCACCTATTATAGGTGCCCATAAGAGTTCCTCAATGCAAAATACCAGTGTTCTCCCTGGGGCCAGTGGCGGCAGATAATTTTAGCAACTTAGTGAATCATCTTCAAAGCTGGAGCTGATCTTTTTCAGTTCCATGGTTGCGACTTCTATGGTAAGGACGTATTCTTACAATATGTTCTGTTCAGCAACTTTATTTGTGCTTGTTGAGTTCACATTAGCTTTCTCTTCTTCGTTTCTTTCGTCACAGAACCCCAGATCTTCCATCTAAGAATACTCCAAGATCTCCAGAATCCCCAGAGGCTGAACCAGACAGCATGCCACAGAAACACAGTGATGGATCGATGAAAAAGGATTATGAAGCTGTCCCGTCTGAATTATTGTTCTGTCTGTTGATAATGTCTTATTTGTCTCTTCCTGGCATCCAACAAAATCTGTCAGTCTGACTAAAAACAGCGAGGGACGGTTGATGGAAGATGATGAAGTGAATGGAAGGAGGGGGGCTGTGGGGCCCTCGCTTCCCGCCTCTTTAGGGAAAGAACATACTTGAAGGAAATGCAGTACGCACCGTCTCTCTCTTTTTGTCCCCCTCTCTCTCCAATATGAAAAATGAAAACTATAAGGGAGACAATAATAAAAATAGCAGTATGAGTGGACAGGCCGGAGCAGTCCATTACTCACAGCTGGTTTGGTCTGCGTGGTAAAAATGTGCTGCTTGCTGCAAAAGCATGCATCACCGTTGGCCCAAAACAAATGGGCTGTCTCCAGCGTATTTACCTCCAATTGTTCAAGCATTTGTGGGGAGAGCTACGGCCTGTCCAGACAACTCAGGTCTGTCCATCTGAGGGACATGAGAGTGGATTATTGAGAAACACGAGAGTGATGCTGGATGCAATGGATAACAGCAACAGAGGAAAAGACTGAGATGAAGGAAACACACAAAACAGGAAAATGTCAAATGTGTGAGAATCAAAAACTTTAAGTTGAAATGGAAAATGACAGAGGAGCTCATCACAGCCTGGATTGTCAACTCATATTATATCCTACAACAATTTTCATATTTGTTTGTCATTGTATCTTTATAGAAAAAATACCTTGGACTGTCACCTGGGCAAATCAAAGCAAACACCGCTTATGACTTAGACATACTGAATGACAACAACACAGGATAAAATGGGACTAACACGAGGTTAAACCAAAATACAAGGAGAGATGACCTGAAAATGCTGAGTTAAACAGAGACAGACAAGGTAATAATAGTTTAAGACAAGCTTACGCGTTAAATGCACCTTTAAAACTTGTTCAATTGGTCATAACATCTGAACATCTTTGTAAAGCATTTTATTGCATAAGAGAAGATTTTAAATACTGTATATTAATAACAGATGGGAATTGAAAACAGTTTTTATGATATTATTTCCTATATGCATTTGCCTTTAAGTTGTTATTTTCTGTAGTTTTTTTAGTATATATTACAGAGGAGTATCATTCTCATGATTAGCGATCTATTTGTTTTCTCTCTGAGGCCACTGATGATGTTGAGGAGGGAAATGAGGAGAACAGGGAGTGCTGCGTATAAACAGAGCGGAGGCGGCAGAAGGAGTGAGGGAGTGGGATCACATGAGTCACAAATTTGAGTTTGAGAGTGTTCCTGGGAGGCTGTGACAAGAGACATTCAATGATGGGTAATAATTTAATTTGGCTGGATGTTTCAGGCACTTATCTTTCTATTCTTGGTCATTTTGGATTTAAAGAGGCGATCAGAACAATACAGCGCCCCGCGGAGCTTGAGGCTGGGATCTGAGCTGGTTTCACACTACAGCTTTACAGCTCAACATCTCCCATATCCTGGTGTGATACAGCTGTGCTTAATGACAGAACCCCACTCTTAAACAGCTCCTCTGATTAAGATGACTCTCCACATCGTTCTGTTTATCTCCAGTGTGGTCATTAGCCAGGATGGGCCTGCTAATGATGAGTAGTTTACAATATGGCTCTCTGGCATAATCGGCCTCCTGTCATCATCTTGTGACAGGGAAGGACCCACCCTGCTCCAGCCTGTAGCTCTTTACCAGTCTTCCATCTGAAAGATAGCAGATTTAGAGACATCACAGTGATAAACAGGAACAAGTAAACATATTTTCAGTTATGATAATCTGCCCTTAAGTACATCAAATAATATGCTGGAGGCAAAGTAGTAAGCAGTGAAACACACCTTCATTGTCTCCATCACATTACCGATAAATTTGCTAGATATTGAGGTGTATGTAACAACTGCATTATTATTATTACTCCCACAACATCAGCGCTGACTGCTGTAGGTTTCATGTGTGGGTGTATTTGTGAAACAGGGCAACTGATGTAAAATGAACTAAATGAAATGAAATGAATAAAGCTAAAAGAAGTAATGAAATGGGAATTGGGGAGCATGGAGGCACAGATGACAGAAAAAGTGAGAAGCAGAAGAGGGGGGGAGAGAGAGAAAGAGCGAGCGAGCTGGTTATTTAATTTATGTGGGCAGTGGGAGAGAGTGGCAGTGATACATGGGTTTGTTAGTCAATTGATAAAGGAGAGGAAATTTCTAAAAAAACATTCATCACCGAGAGATATGGCCACCATACATCACCTATTTGCAAACAACGAGTGCTAATATTTATCCTTGGGAGGGACAGAATGAACCCCCCAACACACACATACACACACACACACCTCACCATGACCTAATTAAGCCAAGAGAATAGACCTTAATTGGAAATGAAAGAAAGAAAACTGAATTCTTATGAAAACAACAAAATGCCTTTATGCTCTTGCTGTGTGTGTGTGTGTGTGTTGTTTTTTTATTATAACAGATACGTATTGCCCCACATGTGAGCTTTTAGTTGTGCAGTAGTTGTAGTAATGGAGTGTTTGGGAGAAGAGGCCCAGATAAGAGCAAAAAAAAAATCTGTTGGGCCTACATGTTTAGTTGAATGTACTTACTATAGCCTGTATATGTCAGGAAAAGACAGTAGACAGTGTGTAAATGCACATAAGCTATAAACAGCACATCTCTATGCTAAAGCACACACATTTTTTTGTGTAGATGTTGAATCCCTCTGATACATTGCTGCAGGTGGAATCTTTCATCTTTTCCTTATTCAGTCGACTTGGTGTGGGGAGACTTTTAAATTGTCAAGGCTGAAATTTAATTATTTAATCCCCCGTGATCAATCATTAGTTAAAACGCCCAACATACAAACCATGCTACTCCCACCCCGCGTTTCCACTCTTCAATACCACTTCTCCAAACCACCCATTAAGACATAGAAAGCATCTTAAGAATTGAGGAGGGGGCTTCAGTCCCCTACTTGCAGTTTCCATTTAATTCAACAAACAAACAAATAAATAAATAGCTATGGCTGCTGTGTGGGATGTGTGTTGGGTGTATGCGTGAATGCATGTGCTAGGGTGCGTTCGGATGTATTGGGGGCGTCTTTGTTGCGACTCATAGCCCAGATGGATGACTTGTATGGGGGAGTGTATTTATTTTGCGGCAAGGCGACATCAGGAGATTTGTTATTCCCTGGCGTTGCCGAGTTTTTCACATTGCTCCACATCCCTGGGACCATATTTCATCCCCACACCCCCAATCCCCAAACAGATTTATTTACAGGCCCTCTTCCTGTACACATTCACCCCCTTACAACACATGCATACATACTACTACAGACACATATACTCATGCGTGTATGCTATAAACAGCAGACATGTTGAAGCACTGATAACACCTTATCTGAAATACACAAATAAACACACAATTTTTTATCTGTGTGATTCCAATGGTAATATTCAACAGTTATGCCATTTTACCCTTGTGTTTAGATCCACAGTCTCTTCATGATGGGGCTATAATTGCTCTCATATATTCCACAAAGCAAGGGCTCCTCTGCAGCCTAGAATGAAACAAAATAAGCAAACAAATAACAGTGCAACTGGGGAAGATTTGGTCTAAATAGCAAATAATTATTACAAACGTGCCAAACAAACTGTGATAAGAACTAATTTTGCCAAATGTTATATTCTTAAATTCAGCAACTTCATAGAGTTTCTCTGAATGGCTTCCCCTCTAACTAAAAGTGGCACTGACCCGCATGTGGCATTGATTCAAAATGTGTAAGCACGGTGCACTGCCTGCTATGCTTATTGTTCTTAATTATGCTTATTAAATGCCACCTCGACCAGCACAACCAGACCTCAGTACAAGTGTCTACTCGTGGTTTGACTTTTTCAAAAACTCCCTAAATGCCCATAATCAGTGTTATGAACCTATATCTTTAGTGCCTATTGCTGCTGATAATCGGTTTTGAGAGAATTAAGGCACGGGTACAAACATATACTATAAATTAGCAGATTTTTTTTTTTTATCCTTTGGTTTTACAATACAAGTAACTCTCAGAGGTGCAGATGCTTTTCCTAGAAAAAAAGAGGGTGAAGGAGAGAAGATAGCGGGAGAGACAAAGAGATGGAAATGAAAGATTAAGAGAAATGACGAGAGAACAGGCGAAGAAGAAGGGTGCGAGCAAAGTGTATAAGTCCCAAGCGAAAACCATCCCTCACTCCCCTTCTCCAAGAGGAAACTCGGAGCTTCAGTCTCTTAATAAAGGGGGGGTGGATGTGGTGAAATGCCAGACACTCTGCTTAGAAATGAATAACCCAGGGATACTGTGTGTGGGTGTGTGTATGTGTGTGTTTCTGTGTAGGAAGGAGGAAGATGTTAGGGGTTCTTCGGCCCTGGGTCTCTCACTATCTGTGTGAGTAATGATTCAGACTGCCAGTGTGGAAGTGTCGCCCCATCTATAACCATTTACACACAGCCATATGTACAAACAAACGTGCGCACACACACACACAAGATTAATCAGACAGGAAACAGGGCAGGTGGATGGACACGGCAGCAGGCTGGATTCATCCATTCAGCGCTAACACAGATGTGCTGTAAACATTCAGGGAGAGTTTTAGGTGACCAGAAGCCTCAGTGACAGCTTCACTAACACAGAGGAAGAATATTATATTTTCACACACACACACTTACAGCACATGCACACGTAGCTTCTTTCACTGCTGCCCCACACAGCCGTACATTTCATCATAGAAGAATCTTGGAGAGATGAAACACCATCCTGTAACATTAATAACAAGCTGACTATGAAATATCTGTAAATATTTATCAAAGACTGAAGCATTTTAAAGTGACTATAAATAATACTTTTATAATAGAACTACATCAATCAGAAGAAACAGACTTCTGATAAAGTTCTGATTAAGGGATTGTTCAAAGTGATGAACCTACAGAGAATTATCTCTGGATCTGCAGCTCCCTTTGGCTTTAGCTGTCCATTTTCATCATTTCCAGCCACAGCAGACAGCTGTTTTCAGAGAAAAAGCTCTACCCATTGTACACCACCTGGTCCACACCAAACAGCAACTAGCTTGTCATTATAGTGTAGCAATTGGGGGCTACAGAGTCACTTAATTTTATGTTTAATTCAATATCAACATATATACATCATACACTTCAATCAAATTAATGTCATTTCCATTTTTCATGACTAGAAACACAACTCCAAATGAATTATAAAGTCACTCCATATCTGCTATATGTGTAAGTAATCGTCTGTTGACATGTTGGACGTATCAACTTGAAAAGTGATGACACACTAATGTTCCGTGTTCAGAACTTATTTCACTGCCCTCAAGTGTCCAAAAACACCAGCTATTGCAGATTTAAGTTCCAAAACAATGTGTGAAAGTCTGGATGTTCATTATGTTTAGCTCTTAAACAGCATCTGAAAATATATCGTTCAATTATATCTCAAAACATTATTCACATTCCCAAAGAAAGAGTATTAATAGTAGACATGCCTCCAGTGTAAGCAAGTGTTCTCCTCTCTTTGTATGTGTCAATTAGTCAGATAAAGTGAGTATTTTCCAAAGTTACTGTCTACTTAGAACAAACTTCTCACTCATTCTCATTTTTCAGGTTTCCATGCTGAGTTGCAACACAGTAAAACAAAGAGGAATTTTGGTATTAAAAAGGAAGTAACAGGACAATTAAAAAATTATTAAGAAGTGCATTTACAGATGTCAAATGAATACATGTGTCAGTGTGAGGCTGTGTTTCTGGAAAAACTTCATCCAGTAAATAAAACAACCATTACATTAGGTGACGTAAGTGAACATGAGTCCTTCATAAATAGTGCTTGTCCTGTGGGTTTAGAGTAGGTTGGGGTGTGGTCCAGTGGTCAGGGAAATGGCCGGATGACCTGAGCTGTGCTGAGTCATGTCCCAGGTGAGGGATAGAGCTGCCTCCACTGGACTCCAGGACGAGCACTTAACTTGCAGTAATTACTGGAAACAACACTGAGAACATGGCAATGTGGAAGTTGTGGAAGTGGCTTGAAGATTTCAAATTAGTCTGCGAGCCTCTTGAGGCACACTGCGGGGAAACCAAGGTTGTAATGTGGATGTTTGAGCTGGTTTCGCAAAATCCCCTGGATTTATGAAACAGGAGTGTATCACTAAAAAAAACAAACAACTGCAACAACATGGTTTGCAACTGCAGTTTATACAATTTCATCATAAAATCTGTAATATACAAAGACAATTGTATGGATAATGATCTAACAAACTGAGGACACAAATAGCCAACACTGATTGGGTTAGCAGTAAAAAGGAGGAGGAGGAAGGGAGTAAACCAGAGAGCAAAAAGCGAGAAAGCAGAAGATTGTGAGTGGCAAAAGAAACAGGTAGAAAAAGAGAACAAACTGAGCAGAAAAAAAAGAGGAAAAGAGGCAAGGAGAGAGAAAGAGAGAAGGACCCTGCGAATGAGACCCAAATGGCTACTAAAAATCATTAATCTTGTGGGGATCTGTGTCAGCGAACGGCGGCAACACAAAGAGCTCTCGGAGCAGCAAGGAGAGCAGCTCAGTGACCCGAACCCAATTGGTTGAGAAAGGCCCACCAGGCTTTAATAGACTTTTGCTGATCCGACACTTGTTTGCTGGGAGCCACAAAGAGGCGATTGCAAGGGCTGACAGGGGCCTGCAGGCCTGGGGGCTTCCCTTCTGGCCCATGATAAATGACCCAGGGTGGGCAGGGCCAGGGCCAGAGGAGAGAGGTGAGTGAGCCAAGAGGCGAGGAGGTCACTCAGCAACGGAGGTTGGACAGAGGAGGAGAAAGGAAGAAAAAAGGGAGAGACAGAGAAGT
Organism: Ctenopoma kingsleyae; assembly: GCA_032353495.1. Lineage (NCBI taxonomy): Eukaryota > Metazoa > Chordata > Actinopteri > Anabantiformes > Anabantidae > Ctenopoma > Ctenopoma kingsleyae. The sequence continues at coordinate 15,148,244 of JAUBNQ010000026.1, read as the reverse complement.
GGACAGTAGAGATGTTTGATGAAAGCGATATCCTCAGATCCATGAAGAATGACAACAGGTCCAGAGACTATGACACACAGGGAAAGTGGTGGTGGTGGGTAGGAGCACCTCAATCATCCTAAATGAAGGAAAAAACGTTTAGAGAAAAAAACTGGAATAAGTTCAGAGGAGGAGAGGAGAGGAGAGGAGAGGAGAGGAGAGGAGAGGAGGAGTCTAAAGCAGAGACAATGTCTGATGAAAAAAAAACGCCAGCTCGGCTCTTATCCCTAAAAATGTCCGGTGCGGCATCCCACCCATCCACCCACCTCCAGATCAATCATGCCCACACACACTCACACACTGCTGTAAAACTGATCAGGGGTCTGCTCACTCCTATGGCATCTTTTTTCTGATTTTAATATATGAGAGTGAGAGCAATAAATCTGATCATAAACATTTACAATCCAAAAATACATCTCAGATATTACACAGTCATTTGAGGCTTTATAAAACCCTTTCTTAACTCCTAGCTTCATTTATACTGCAGATGACACATATTTTCCAGAATAGTGTATGAAGTGAAATTTAATATAAGCCAGAGATGGAGTCTGACAGCTCCATATGCAGACAATTACGGAGCATGAACAACAAAGGAAGCTCCTCAATGCTGACATGTTAATGCCAGACTGCATTTCACAAAGGGAGTGATTCTAAGCACAGACTATTATCATTATTTTGTAAATTTTATAGACAAAATTAATAACTTTAAAAGTAGCAGGTGCTACTCATAAGTACAAATTGTCATTATACATCATAACATTATTCAGTACATCGTACAGATTAGTTACTTGGATGTTTCCTTAGAATTACAGAAGCCAGATACTGTCTTGGAAAATGCAGATGTAAATTGTGGTTATGACCAGAGAATATGGGCTTTAATTATGTTATGGCTGCACTCTGATATTTGGTTCTTGTGGCATTGCCTACACTCTGTGGTTACACAGGCCCAGTTTATGATAAAACCCAATGTTTCATAAGCCTCAGCCAACTGGAAGGAAGCCAAACTATTGTGCATAGCATTTCAATTTACATTAATGAAATTAAATGACCACTGCAAAAGGCAGATTTATTGTTCTTTTTCTTCTGGGATTAAGTCAGTACAGTGCCAACTGACATTTATTTGTTGTTATATTTACAACATGTCAATCAGAGACATCTAATCTCACAAAAGGCCTACAATTATGCCTTGGCCTCGCCATCATATTTTTATGTCCTCTCACTACCCCACTGTCATTTCAGAAATCACTAAATAACTTCAGTTCTTGAGTTGGAACCGTCTGCGTGGGGTTAGTGCCAAAATAAGACTGCGTGTCACTGATGATACACATCAAACTATTAGCAATGAGTAAATGCGCCACCAGAGGCGCCCTGTCACAAGAAATAAGCCATAATTTTCTCTGCAAAAACAACTACCTTCTCGCAGAGCAATAAGTGGCAGTGTAACTGCTGTGATAACAGTGGTGAAGAATAATGACTGTCAAAAGTGACGTCTGTGCGTAAGGAAGACAGCGTGCAGAAGATAAACATTTGACTTTCACTGTTAAATCGATGCCTTTTCATATAAATGAGACTTGCCAGAATCTGCACTTATCTCACCTCTTGTTTTCCTGGAAGACTCCTCACTCAGTTATCCCTGATGGGGACCATCAGAGGCTGGCCCCCGCCTGTTAACACAGACGACACGTCTTAATAATACATGTTTTCACAGAGATAATCGATCAGTCTGGAGTAAACAAGAATGCCTGAGTAACTGCATGTTGTAAACGGAAGATGTTGGATAAGTGATTCAAAGGCGACCACTGTATGAACAATCAAGATGAGCTGTTATAAGCTACCTTAAACATGTCACAATTGCATTATCTCTATTTTATGCCAAAACGAGGTAGTTAAATTAATGGAAACACCTGTTTACACGCTGTGATTCGGGGTGTGGAAACTAATTATACAGTTGCGGTGTTAACATGCGTTTTTGTTGCAACTATAAAATGCCACTGAGCGGAACGTGGCTCAATTCAATAACGCCAGAACAAATATAAATTAGCCTACTAAATATTTATAAATATTCTATAAATTCAACTCTATACTGCAGTGAGAGAAAAATGAGGGATACGCACTACGTGGTTCTCCACGTTGAAAGTTACTCATAGTACGTTCAGAAACAGTAGTATAATGAAAGCGGCTACAGGTAAAACTTTTTGGAGGTTGAAGACGCACCAGCTCTGCGCGTCGCTTTTTCTTCCTCCTGCGTCAAAGCTCATCAAAGCAGCACTTCCGAAAGCACAGTCTCTCCATCTCCATCCCTCACTCTCCCTGCCAAGGCCCTTCAGTGTCGGATACCTTCTGTTTTGGTCTGTAGCATTTCCAGGAACGGTCGGGGGGACCATTACAATTAATCATTACGCACAACGGCCCCGGCCAAAAGACGACAGAATAAAACCATTAGTTTACCTCAGAGTGACACAGAAAGTCAGATTCTGACTAAAAGAAAAAAGTATTCCTCATTGCATCCCCCAGAACAGACGGAGTCTGAGTTCATCCAGATCCAAGGGGTCTTGGTAGTGCAACCCGGCCTCCGGACAGCAGGTGCACATGCATGGGTAGGTTAAGAACATAAATCCATTTTTTTGAGGGGAATCATGCCCTTCCTTTAAACCATGGGCCTCCTGTGTGAAACCAACAGGCCTGTTGCTGGTGTGAGATGTGAGCTGTGGGAAGCTCTGCAGCGACTGCAGCCTCCATGCGTCAACTGTTAAATGTAACATTTTAAAGGTGATTTTATTTCTGTTATTCATTCCTAAAATCCGTAGGATGGGACTCTCATTAGGGGAGAATAAGCAAGCATCAACACTTTTTTTTCGCTGTCCATAAGCACATGGATCACTTAATAGATCATTAACCACCGATATGCTGCTGACATGGACGCTTTTTTACATCTCGTCTCTCCATTACAGCCCGTTATTACTAAAGGGGGAGAGCCGCCGGCAGGCCTGCCTGGATCTATTAGGCGTTGGACTCGGGCTATATTAGAGAGCATTACGATCTAATGGGGCTGCCGCCGGGTCGGCCTCGCTGGGAGGAGGTTTTAGAGCAGCTCGGCTCGGCACGACTCGCTCAGGGCGCTTTTAAAGTTGGATCTGAGAACCGAGAAGCTCGCCTGCAGGCTCAAGAAATAAAAAGAGAACGACTAACTTGAACGCTACCTGTGCGCTTTTGATTGCGCATTAGAAAGGACATATTTTTTGTGTTTGACTGCGTCAGTAAGGGGTGATGCCCAGGCGCTTAAGATGTTCAGCTAAAAATCACCACTAGACTACGGACTACACGAAGTTCAGAGTAGCTTTAAAGTGCACTTTAATTAGCTGCGCATCAAAATAGCTGTAATAATTGTCTATGTATTGTTCAAAATAACATAGACGCTTTAAATTATATAACAACAGCAACAACAATAATATTAATAATAATAGCAATAATAACGTCACAGTTTATTAGTATGTAAGTGATACTACAGCTTTTTCTGTAAGGTTGTGGTGTTTGCTTGAAAGGTGCCTCATGAAACTGTTAAAATGTCCATTTAAAATTTAAAATAAGATTTTTATTTCTATATATTACTTCAGTGTATTTCAATTTATTGTAATCCATGTTACATTTACAGCTAAGTGCAAAAATATGATTTAATTAATCATAACTATATCTTAGAATTTGCATGAAAAATAGACTTGGTAGATGTGGGTTATGATTTATGACATGAGTTGGATTAAAGGTTCATCTATTGATATACTGCTGCAGAAGTCAAACTGATTAAGAATTTAAACTAAACAAATACGTCCTTCATTATCTTACATCCAGCCTGATCAATAGACGCTGATCGCGGCTGTACTCAACCGTGGATATGAGGTGGAAACGAAATGATAATTCAATCGATCCTTAAAATCGATTCATTTACAAGCAGTTTCTTGTAAATGATTTGCCGGGAAATGAGACATTTGCTTACACTACTTTTTATGTTGGCGCACAATTAAAACACACACCAGACCGACGGTGCACGCACACATCCTGGAGGATCTGGCTCTATTTTGGCCAAACTACCTGTTAGACAGTGTTAGTGAGATGATTAAACGTGTGACGATGTGTGTTTATGAGACTCAAATGACAGAGATTAATTGTTGTCAGTCATAATTGCAGGATGTGACCTTTTAAAACGAGCAATTAGCGCCGAGACGCAAATCAAAGAGCAAAATAAAAAGAAATCTATATCAGAAGCTTGACGCCAGCTCTGCCGGTTCGTGTGTTTCCCACGCAGCGGCAGTGTTGAGCCTGTTTTCTGGCGAATCTCCTGTTGTGATGCTGCCCGGTGTAAAACAAACTGTCCGAGCCAAGAGGCGCCTGATGTGGGAATCTGGGAGTAATAACAGACTCTGAACTGAGTTAACTTTACTTTTACCAGCCCATAATGATTATAACACAGGGTTACACAAATACACCCAGGAGTGTCACAACTAAAACATTTAAATCTCTATTAAGTTCAGTGCAGCGAGGTCACATATAGGAAACCCCGAAAATACAAGGAATCACAAAGAAGTTAATACAAAAATTAAGATTTTAACATGAGTCTTCACTGTTGGCTGTATTATAGTCTGAACCTTATAGTCTGTCTGTAAGCCAGGTGTGTTTATGATTACAACATTAGTGCGGGTTAACACAAAGTATTGTCTGCGAGAAAAGTCAAGATTCAACTTTCCAACATTGTTAAAATTTGATAAACTGTGTTACAGTTTACTTTGCCCTCGACCTTGATTTGCTGCTTTACTTGTGATTCATCATCTTAATCAAATATTATGTAGTCTGTACAACCATTTAATGAGTCACTTAACTGAATCGATTATTAATGAACTGTCAAAATAATTAAATAATTAAATTCTGTTCATTTCAACATTTAAAAAAAAAGGAGTCCCTTTCTAAATGAAAATAAGCAGTTTGAAGCACTTTTATGACTCGTAATGATGGTAATGATGGTGTCTCCTGTCTGTTTCTTCTTAGTTACATTTTATTTTCTGGAAAATGGAAACAACTGGAAAAACTGATTCTCACAGAATACTAGAATTTACCACATTACCATTTTTATATATAGCTGGAGTTTTAATATTTAACGTTTTCTTATATTCTCATGTTTTCTTATGTAGAGAATTCGCGTTGATTTTACAGCACCGGAGCTGTAAGCAGCTCACATCACTCTCACTGAGACCTGAAAGTGTCATAAAAGAAGACGAGGAGCAGCGCGTTACACCGGAGCCACGAATAGTGTCCATGAAGTGAAGGCATTTCTCTCCACTTTCCTCCCACCTTCTGCTTTTAGGGTAGTCGGTCAGCTGACTGTAAGCTGTCAAGACTGGACTGTGAGCCCTCCTCTCCTCTGTTCTCCTCCTTCTCTTTCTCTGTTTCGGCGCAGAGTGCTGCTCTCCCATTGGAGAGCTGGGTGCCACGGATCCTGCCTTTCAGCTCCACGTCACGGTGCGCTATAAGGATAAAGCGCTGGCTGGCTCCAAGCGCAGTCTGCTGGATACCAGAGAGTGAGAGAGAGTGAGAGAGGCGAGCCTTTGAATCTCTGCGGTGCAGAGCTGGAAAAGCTGCTTCTCAGCGAAAATCAGACGCCCTATTTACTCTGCTTATTTGCTCCTTTTATTTTCCTGGAGAAAAAAGGGACTTACAACCGAGAACTTGCAACGAGGACTGGTGCCCGTCTCAGCGAACAAACGTGGTATTTCTTTTATTGTTATTATTTATGTTTTTTTGTGAATACACTTCTATTGAAGGGACTGACGTCTTACTTTTGCACTGAGACGCATTGCTTTCTACCTCCTGCCTGGTCTGTCTGCCAGATTATTCCAGCAGAAGTAGGCTATATGACGCAAACCGTGTGCAGAGCATTAGTCTGAAAGTTTTCCTCCACTACTTTTTTTCGTTTTCCTTTTTTCCACCAATCACACGGTGTTTCATGCTACAGCAAGTCAGTGCACAGCGGTGGAGGAGCCCAAAGAACTATTGCATGAAACAAGAAAGGAGAGAAGAGACACTGATTAATAAGTCAGTTTTTGCAACGCTCGCAAGCACCTTTGCATATCTGCAAAAGAGTCGCGACGGCAACATGAGTGCAGAGATGAGCATGGGCCCGGAGCTACCCAGTAGCCCACTGGCTCTGGAATATGTCAATGATTTTGACCTGATGAAGTTTGACGTGAAGAAGGAAGGCCTGGCCGGGCTGGAGCGCAACGGTGTGCGTCAGTGTAACCGTCTCCAACCCCAAGGCTCTGTGTCCTCCACCCCTATCAGTACACCCTGCAGCTCGGTGCCCTCCTCACCCAGCTTCAGTCCCACAGAGCAGAAAAATCACCTAGAGGAGCTGTACTGGATGCCGAACAGCGGGTACCATCAACAGCTAGACCCACAGACTTTAAGCCTGACCCCAGAGGACGCAGTGGAGGCCCTGATTGGAGCCACAGCTCACGGCCACCCTCCACCTCCGCACGTCCAACAGCAGCTGCAGCAGCAAGGCGCTTTCGAGGGGTATAGGGGCCCGCATCACCACCACAGCCACCACGGCCACGGCCAGCAGCACCATCACCCATACGCGGGAGGCATCCCGCACCACGCCGAGGAACTGTCCGGGCACCCCGGCGGACACAACCACCCACACAGCCAGCACCACCATCATCACAGCCAGGACCCCGACAGCCCGTCCCCGGTCTCCCCAGAGTCCCACCAGCCGCTCCACCACCACCGCCACCATCATCATCATCATCCGCACGGCCACCTGAGCCAGTCAGCGGCGCACCACGGCTCCGGGGGCGGACTCAACGTGGAGGACCGCTTCTCCGACGACCAGCTGGTGTCCATGTCAGTGAGGGAGCTCAACCGACACCTACGAGGCTTCACCAAGGACGAGGTCATCCGCCTGAAGCAGAAGAGGAGGACCCTGAAGAACCGGGGCTACGCGCAGTCCTGCAGGTTCAAGCGGGTGCAGCAGAAGCACGTGCTGGAGAACGAGAAGACACAGCTGATGAACCAAGTGGAGCAATTGAAAGCGGAGATCAGCCGGCTGGCGAGGGAGAGGGACGCCTACAAACTCAAGTGTGAGAAACTGACGGGGTCAGGGGCCAATAACGGGTTCCGCGAGGCTGGCTCAACCAGTGACAACCCTTCATCACCAGAGTTTTTCATGTGAGTTGTCATAGCCTTTTCTTGTGAACCCCTTACAACAAACTTTCCCCTTCCACCCCCACCTTTCATTTCTCCACAAATGACTGGCTGGCTGATGAACAGATAAGAATCCACAACTCCCATACTGTTTATGATTATACTAATTACGGTAACAATTATATTCATATTAGAAGAATAATCCATCAAATAGTATTCTCATATATAATCATCTGTCATCCATCCTCCATCCACGTATCAACTGAGATACAAAGAGCAATGTAGAGTGATCAGTCGCAGCATCTTTGTAGATTAGTTGCTTGTAGTGAAGAGACTTTTTTATTCTTCAAAGAAGAGGATCGGCTGATGAACTTTTTTCTCCTTTGAGGCTACAGCTTTTTAAGAATCTGTAAGTAGTGTGGGATGGAGACAGTTGTCTTGTAATTTTGTTCTCCAACACGATGACATTGTTATGAAACAAGTAGCGTTGGCCTTACAACCTGCATCACATGAGATTCACATTCGACAAGTGGGCCCGTAATCTGAGTTAATCTACAAAAGCAAGACTCCAATTTATGCAAATTTAACTTCTGTCTACTAACCCGTCACGGGGGGGGGCATTTTATGCAACATCTCATTGATTTATTGCCTGCTTGGTTATATTCGAATATATATTGAAACAAAAAAATCTGCATTAAATATTAATCCTGCATGCTGGACATGTATGGTAATAATTTCTATTTTGTACTTTCATCTTCTCGTGTATATTAAGAGCATGTTGTTGATCTGCGCTTCTCCATAGTTTTTGGGGGGTTAGAGAAATGCAGCGGGGACAGAACAGCAGGACTGCCGGTGCAGTATCATATGGTGTGGGTTTCTTTGGGCTTGTAAATATTATGCAACCGCAAAACTGCACAACAAGATTGAGGAGGCTGGATTGAACTTCTTTCTTTGTGTTGTGTTTTTATTTCATTTATTTTGTATGTTTTTGTTTTTATCATTTGGGGAATTGATTGAGAGAGGAGTGCGTTTTTCTGTTGCATTTAAATACGAAAAAACTTTGTGTGTCAAGTGCACTTTTGGATAATGATTTGCAAGTTTTCATTTTGAATTTTGTGCAGACCCCCCTCCAGGAACACATACTATGATACTATAGGCCTAGATAAGTTACTAAGTGCAAAGTTTCTGTGAAGCCGAGGAGACAAACATGTGGCCACGATATCACTGGACCCAGATTGCACAGTTATTACGCACCAAGGCGAGCTTACACGTTTTCCGCATATTGTTTAACACACACAGACACACACACACAGACAGACACACACACACACACAGTGGGTTATTGCTCTCTGTCATTTTAAATCAACGTGGCTTTTGTAAATCAAAGTGCTGTTTGTTAACTCTTTACAAACCACACGAAGCCCAAACAAAACCGTATCCTCTGATTGGCGTCCATATGTCACATATCATCACAGGGCCAAATATTAATGATTTATATTTTGAACAATATTTTGGAAAACTGTACAAACTTACGAGTAGAGTTCATATTTAGATAACGCAAGCGTTTTAATACAAAGTTTGACTATTAATGCTCTATGTTTTCCTGATTTTTTTCCTGCCGGTCAGTAAAAAAGGGGGATTCAGGTTGTGCAAATTCTCAAAATGAAAACAATATCTATGTTATGTAACATGTTTTTGTCTGTTTTATTATTATTTGATGATTCTGGTTCTGCTGGCCAGATGCATAGTTAAAGTTTTTATTTTAATGATTTAAATTAACAAACTGTCAGATCATATCGAATAAGCATGGTGCTTGCATTTGAAACTATTATTGAAAAGTCACGCATTTACCAATCTTTTGTTTTGTTACTGATTCAACTGTGTTGAAATCGAACTGAAACTGCAGCAGCGGGTTGTTGTTATGTTTTCACCAATTTCATGTACTTTGAGATGATGGGGATCAATTTTCAATCCTGTTTATATAAATAATGGTTAACACTTAAATTTGAACTGTTCCATTCAGGCTGGTTTCTGTTTTGTCTTATTTTTTGTTGTTTTTTGGAAGAAATTGTTTCCTATTTTGCTTATTAAAGTCATTTAAATGGCAATAATTACCTCTCAGACTTTTATTCTGCCGTCACAGGAAGGATCTAGGATATGATGACAAAATCAGGCGGAGTGAGTCACATTAACACATATTACCACTAATGAATAATCCCACACACTGCAGTCAGGACGCACTCACTGACCAAAGATTTGAAAAACTTTGCAGAGTGCAGCTACCGCGCAGTTACGCAGCCAGGACGTTGTGTGGAGCGTTAGGAAAATTATTTTCTCTATTACAAACGAATCTTCACCTGCCTCTAAGTTGTTTGCATTTCATTTGGCTTCAGTTTTCATTTTACTTTCAGACTGAAAAACTTTGGATTAAAAAGCCCACTGGCCCGCTGTGATTAGATCATCGGCTCTGGTCGTTCATAAGGCGCTGTAGGGACATTCCTGTACATGCTGCTGGTCTCTGCGTGCATGCTGACTTCTGCAGAAACCCCGCCGTCACAGGAGCGCACGGTAAAAGGAGATCTTTGACCTTGCAACATGCCGAGGAAGAGATGAAAACCTCAGATTTACATGAAGTGGTAAAATAAGTTGGGGTTTTCGGTGTGCGTGGCTTTCAATACACTTGCAGGCTCAATCCGGCTGGATGTTACATAATTTGAGTTTGAAAACTTATCTTACCCTGTCGCCTAATACCCTGAGCCAGACCCCAGCTTCAAAATAATCCTGGGGTGTGATATTGCCATAGTTAACATTAATGGAATTTAAAATTACTATTTGCCAACACACTTCGCAATATCTCTGCAATCTGCAATCACTGCCGCATGTTAATCTGCAAATCAATATACAAAACATATTGACTTGCGTTACAAATAACGGCGTAGCCTTAAGAATAAAAACACATTCGTGATTTTTGACGCAACAAACTGCATGTTCGGATAGTATGACAATAGAAGGAGAGAGTAAGTGTTGATCTGGTCCCGGTCTAGAGTTTCTGGTGTCAGAACATTATCTGCCCCGTGTCTGCACATTCTCAAGGACAAAACCGCTAAGCAGAGAATCAACCAATGAGACCCAAGGAAGGCGAGTCTAGTTTACATTCCCTCTCTCTCTCTCCCTCTCTCTCTCTGGACAATCACTGCAGCCTGGGTGTATGAGTGCAGGTGGGTTGAACCAGGAGAAAGAGCCCTATATATTTACAGTTAAGATAATAACCCATAAAAACAAGTGTTTAGTTGTCCATAGGGGATCATTTTCAGCGTGTTCTTCAGATTTTATATAAAAACCTGCTGTGTGGATGAGTGAAGCAGAGAAAAACAGACTTTGTGCACGTTTCACTATTCATCTTCTCTTTACTCATCCAAGTAGCTCCTTCAGTCTGAAGAAGCTACTTGGATGAGTAGTGAAACACTTCGACCTAACAAGAGAGTCGCCATGACTAAACTTCCAGATAATTTCGCCTGGAGGACTGAGAATCTTCACCGACAGTATATTATATTATGACTTCAGAAATGAAAACAGATGCTGATGCTTAATAGAGCTCACGGAAACAAAAAGGGGAAGACCCTGAATATCTATCACCAATGTCTCAGATATCAAACCGGTAGCCAAACAATCATTTCCATTTAAAATAGAAATGCCAAATATTTCACCAGAAAGTCGCATTCTTATTTCATCATGATAAATCTATAACAGCAACAAATTATTAATTAATTATACTGTTAAAAAAAGTGAACCCAAATAATGTTTTCACTGATTTAAATCAACGTGCACAAACTGATGCACTAAAGTGTATCTGTATAACTGTGCCAAGATATTCTTAACTGTGTAATCACAGTTTATTACAGCATTGCAGAAATCTGTAGTGTAGAAAATGTACAGCGGAAAACTGTAAAAGGAAAGAGAAAGTACGGGGGAAAGCACAGGAAAGAATCAGCCTCAGCTCAGCGGAAGGGCCAAGGACACAGTGACCAGGCATACAGTAATGATTTTAGTCTCCGATCACACATTCACGCCCCCCTACAGAGATCCTATCTGCATTCAGCCTGCCCTGCCAGCCTCCAGCTCCTTGTTTCAGCAGCAGCAGCAACACTGAAGAGCTCAGAGACAGGGAGCCCAAAAACTGTCCTTCTGTTCATTGCCTGGACCACACCATTTTTTTCCATCAACTGGAGCAGTCCAGAGGCTTTTAGAAACTCTCCAAGTGATAGTCTAAGCCCTGCTGCAGGTATTTCAAAGTCTCTGAAGTGTATATGTTCATTTCTGCCTGCTCTATATATTCAGACCTTAAACACCATGAACTCATTTGCATCTTGCATAATTTGGAAAAAGAGCGTGAGGTGATCTTTTTGCTCCATTCACAGGGCCATGCATGGTCATTTTAATATACACTTTGAACTCCTGTACCATTATTCTGATATTATGTTTAGATAAAATTCAATTTAGGTGTATTGTGCACACACACATGCACACACAGAAGCAGACCAGGCCACTGCTACACTAGCAGTCCTTTGACTTTGATTGGAAGTGACTTCTTTGCTACTTGAAATCACAATGATTTCCTGGGGAATTACAGCAGGCATTTCTCAGGGGCCACACACACAATAATCATCCATACCCAGTTACTGGGGGGACTTTTCAGGGTGCATATGTGACTGTGTGTTAACATTTACCTACCAATACAAGCACAATGAAAATAACAGATGAAAAAGAGATGATGGTTTAATTAGCCTTTGTCTATTTATGTTTTACTTTATATTGTTAAGAGTTGTCCGACTGTCCTCAGCATTGAAAACGTTTGTTAACATTGTACAACAACTCACAGGTGTGTATGCAAGTGTGCGTGTGTTTCAGACTTGCTGCTGGAATCTCACAGTTTTCAGCGCACTGGACTCGAGTCACTGGCTGAATGATGAATCTTCAACATCTTCCTCTCCTCTTCTTTCACTCATCGCACTCTCCATCCTTCCCTTCATCTGCTTTCCTTCAGTCGTCACCTGAGTCCGGACCTGTTCAGAGTTCAGATCCAGACAGCTTCATAATGCCTGTTACTTATGTTCAGCTTATGTCCCATACACATACATATACATAAAAACAAAAACACACTGGTGTACACCCATAAATAACTACACACACATAACCACACCACTCATTTGACTAACACACAAATTAGAACAAACAGGTGGCCATAAATATAGTTCCTTACATTATGTGGCCATGATGCTGCATACATACGCACACACACACACACACACAAACTCATGCATATAAACAAAAACATGTATGACCGGCACACTGACCTGTACGTACACTTAGCACAGGTTTGTGGTTACTTCTTGTTTTACATACTAAATTTTGATGTGAGAAATTGTAACTGGCAAAAAATATCACTTCGCAAATAAAACACACTTGGCATAATGCTTGACAGTAATTTCACAGTATAATGAAGCTTTTTATAACTACACTGCATGTTACACTGTAATCACATCAACATATGTGACGATATCTCAAAAGGCTTCATTTCCACAAGGTTGCAGACGAGAAGTAGCCACCGCTTTCCGCTGACCTCGTCCACCGCAGCCTCTCTTTGTGATGAATTTGTATCTTCATGGTCACAACCAGTCAGTGGTCTGTATGATGGATACCTATGGCCATGGCCACAGTGCGTCGATGAAAGTGACCCATGTGTACATCTCTGCTTCCGGGATGTGAAACCCAATTCCGGGTGGGATTGATCCATGTCTGGCCACCGCAGGGATAAGGCCAAAGGGAGAAGATAAGAGCAGACACCGAGCGGTCAATGATACGTTTGAACCATCAACCTCTACTGCAAACAGGACGCTATAGTGACTTTTAAAGGTACACACACACACACACACACACCATATTTCATCAGGACATGTGATAGCTGTTTGCTGCTATTAAACACTGCTGACTTTTGCTGAAAATTCTGATCCTTCATTCAAATAAAAACAGCAATACTGCACTATAAAGTCTTGCAATGTCACTTAAGTAAAAGTACAGAAGTAATATTGGTAAAATACAGAAAATGTCCCCTGTGAATGATATACTATTATGCTGCTTCATTATCATGCATCAATGTGTAAAAAGCATTTTACTGTTGTTGTTGGTCAATATGACGCCAATATTAACTACTTTATATACTGTTCAATCTATAGCTGAAATATTACAGATGGGCTCAGAGCAATCAGAGAGTGATCTATCTGATCCATTTACAGCCAAATAATTAGTTACTTTAGTTACAAATACAATGACAATAATTTTATATATAAACCAAAATATGAAACATCTACTTGTTTCTGCAAAAACAAGAAGGCAAATATGCATTTTTCTGATAACTTTTGTTTTTTAAATCGCGATTGACTGAATTTCTTTATGTTTTGAACCGATGTTTAGACAAAACTATCTGAAGACAGAAATGTCATCTTACATCTTTAACTATTATTTTTCACTGTTCTCTGATAACTGACGTTCTGACATATATTAGACTGAATGATTGAATGAAAAAAAATCCATAGCTCAAATTCGAAGACTTATCTTGGTTAAAATGTCTGTAAAGATTATTTTCTATTAACTAGTACAATGTAGATATGTAACCAACTAGTCACTAAACTACAGAGGCATATGGACTGCCTTGCATGAGCACTGTCTGTGCATGGGTACTGTGCTCTGGCCTGTTGTCACCATAAGATGTGAGGTAAATAATTGAATGGATCCATTAATAAATAAAGTGCAGGGGAAGAGAGGATGAGAGGGGGGGTGGGAGGTGGGAGAGACAGGTCACTCATCTTTACAGCGCAGGGAGTGGTATGACTACAAACACACTGCCACCTCTCTTTCTGAGCTCCCTTTCTCCCTAAGAGGTGTCTGGATAATAAGCATTAGCTGTAGTGAATCCTGACTCTGAGCACGGAGCAGGATGTGGCATTTCAACACATTTCCTCCCTGATCCACTGGGATAAGGCTACTTCCTGTAAAACAGGTGGAGGGATCTACCACCACTACGCCTGACCAAATCACCTGACTCCCTTTGACCCAGTCAAAGTATTTCCTAATAGCTAAATTTGAATTTGTGAGTGTTATGCCTATACTGTGCTATTTTTTACAAATTATATTAAATAGACAATCCTGCCAGGCGAGCTGCAAGTGGAAAGGTGAATATCAAATGGTGGTTTTGAACCATAGATAACTTAAAGGAGATTCATCACTTAAATGTTGCTGTAGTTCGCTGAAAACAACACTTTTGTATTTATGCTTATATTGTCTGCTGTGTGGAAAATAAATCATAAAATGTGATTTTGTGACAAAACACAGCAGAGTTTTAATGAAAGTACCACCAACAAATCCCAAAAAGCAGCCTTCGTATCACATCATTGCTCTAACATGCCCACTAAGTTTTTTTCTTTTGCTACTAATTCTATACTAATGCTCAATCACTGCTTCCTGCTTTGTCTTCTCTTCCATTCACCCGTTCTCGCATTTGCTCTCTCGCTTTCCCCTTGTTTTCTCTTTCTCAAGGCCTTCTTTTTTATTTTACAGCCTGATCTCTATTTAGATTTCCTCGTTTGGATTTGCCACAACGCTCCCCGCTGCCAACATCTGTAAGTGGTTTGGAGGCAAGAGACACTATGGAAAAACATCAAAACATAAAAAGAGCAGAACTGCACTCTATTACCAGATCTAGATAGAACAGAGGCTGTGAAAAGGATACAGAAAGCACTGGGATCTCAGGCACAAGTGTAAGTGCTGCACAGTGCAAAATACAAAAGCAATACCTGCACATACCTGTACTGTAGATTAGATGGTGGGGGTAGTGTATGGAGTTCTTGGGACCCCATAGTTTGGGGTTTACTGAGGATTGACCTCAATCACGTGTCAGGTTTTAGGCAGATTGGACTTAGGCTGCAGCACTTTTAAAGAGATTATGTTATTGTAAGAGATTAGGGGAAGTAGATACATTGAAGGGACCTAATGAGGGGGTTCTCGCCTCCCCAGCTGCCAGCCTAATTCATTGCTCACTGTCCTGTTGATAATACACACTACAATAGTATTACTGTGGCATTAGAGGCTTTACAGTGTTGTGGCAGTGAAAGCCACACTGTTGATAGTGTAGTAGAGGTTCGCACGGTTGTGTGTTGCATTCAAATAACCATTTTGTGTGAGCATGTGGCTGCTCTTTACACACATGTGTACGGCGGGGACAGAGAAAAAAGGAGTGTTTGTGAGTACAGTAGGGTCTCATTAGGTAATGAGAATGATTATGCTGCATTAGGTGGTGGAGAAGAGAGGCAACAACCACAGGGTGGGAGGGGGAAAGAGAACATGTGTCTGTGATTTGCGGCATAAGCACATACCATTTAATTGACACAAGATCTCTCTGTCTCCTGATTGGCGCAGAGCTGTCCTATGCATGTCTGCCTGGCCCTCTCTGTCCTTGACTCGGAGGGCAGAGAGACAGATGTGGTGTGAAAGGGGCGGAGTAGGGGAATACAGCGAGTGTGGAAAGGTACTGAGTTGAAAGTCGGCTGTGGTTAGAGGTAGAGAGTGGAATATTGGACGTGTATAAAAGTGTTTTGTAGATCAGTCTGTTGCAGCTATGTAAAGCAGAAGAAGAAGAAGAAGAAGAAGAAGA
>JAUBNQ010000026.1:15079977-15102402 GCA_032353495.1 Ctenopoma kingsleyae | reverse complement strand
TTTTGTTTTTCATTTTGAAACTTACAGTTTTCATCTCTGAGACTGACTCAAGTGACATAACTTGAAACAATTCATTAGATTTCCTGTAACTTCTTCTGAAGCCACAAAAGGCTTCATACAACTTATTTTCATATTTGCAATTACCAAACAACTGTAAACAGATATAGGTATCCCCCTTTAACATAGCAAATTAAAAGTTTAATATGAACGTCTACATCTAGTGTTGACTACATCAACATGAATCTCAAGTTTGTCAGTGTTGTTTAATCTGGAGTTAAACAGAGGTACTATATACACATGAATGTGCAACTAGATCTTATCCAGACACACTACCACACCATCCTGCAACAGAATGGCATTGTGTTGAGTTGTAATGTCTCTGGGCCATGTGTTACAACATAATAGTGTCTTTGTCTTCCACTTATCTGGCTGCAGCTCAGGCTGCCGAGCAGAGCGTTTCAAAGCTACTGTCTAACTATCAGTCCTAAGGACACAATCTAGCACTCTGTGTGAAGGCCTATTGTCAACCACTCTGCATGGACAAAATAATCATCTGAGCCAAGATAGATAAGTAGATTTTTTACACGCCCACATAGACGTCTTCATAGAAAGAGTTGGCACAGGTTAGCTGCTGTTCTTCCTTTTTATGCATTTCAAAACACTGCGGCACAAGCAGACATGCAAATATATAGGCTGAAAAAGAAAACAAATCTACCAATGAATACAAATGACAATGAAGACTATATTATCTGTGCACATACAAAAATACAGTTTCTTAAAGTTAAAGTTCTAATATGCAAGATGTGATACTTATGCTATTTGGCTCCCCCTACAGTAGCTGATTTTAATTTATTTTTGCACCAGTGTCATAAATATTTGTCGCGTTCACGGACTGTGAATTTGTTTACAAGCAAGCTGTTACTGAACCGGTAAAGAACACTTCAATCAGCCTTGTCCAATGTACGGTGTAATGTGGGTGCCACAAAAACTCTAGTCTTTTAACAAGTTTGGTAAATCACTCCATACAATTCAGAATAACCACATGCTAAGCTAATGGAATCTGAAGTCGAGAAAATATGCTGCCCACACCTGGCTATAACATATAAAAATTATGGTGGATGTTATAGCCTAAGAACAGCTATCTGACCAAAATAACCTTACAAACACGAGAGCACCAGTTATTACCAGTTCCAGTCTCCTAGTGCGTTATTTAGAAGGTTTGTTACCTTTGCTAAACAAAGGTGGCTAAATCTCTGCCTCATCAGTCTCTTGCTTGGTAACTCTCTTTTTCTAATCCTCACTTCTTCTTACATAGCTTTCTTTGTCAGCTGTTTCACATTGAGCCATAACCTACAATTAGTATAGAGTTAGCTTCTTCTTATACTTGTACAGTCTAAGGCTCTGACTCAATGTAGTTGTGACGTGATGCAATAAAGCATTACACAGTCCTCACGAGAAGTCTCTGTGACAGGCATCGGTGTATCACCAAAAGATTTTGAAGCTGCTATTTTAATGTAAAAATGTTAAATATTAGAGCTTTAAGACTAAACATGCGCATATACACACATTTTTGAATAAATAGACAAATATAGAACCAGCCTGATAAACAAATCCTTTCCTCTACACTGTGAGCTTCTACTTAGGAAATGTCCTTGGCTTTTTGGTTGTTTTCACGGTGAATCCCTGAGTCCACCCACACAGGCAAGCCCTGCAGAGACCTTCTGTTCCTCAACCCAGGACACACTCACAAAAACATACAGAAAACACACACAACAGAGCGAGAGAGAATCACAGAGAGAAGGAAAAGAACAATAGAGAAATGAAAGGTTTTATTGTGACTGCACTTGTCTCACTTACACAACAAACCATTTTTATTTCTCATTTGATCGTTTGCTCAAAGTATGAGAGCTGCTTTATAATGTGCACTTAGCAGCTTCTAAGAAACATTTAACACTTCAGCTGCTTTGGGAAAAAAAGAAGAATACATCACTATTTTAGAACATCAAGAACCTAATTTAAGCAAGTAGTAAATTGAATGAGCAATCTTGAAAACTGTGTGTTTCGTTTGCGGGCATTTTGCAGGGGATCTACTAGGAAAAACTGAGTAACTGACAACAAGTACAAAAAATATGGGGATAACAAGGATTTTGTGTGTTTCACGGTTTCTGTCATTGACAGTTTAGAGAATGACCAGCATAAAAGCAAGAGATTTGATCCAGAGGTATTAAAGCTGTTAGTGGGAGAGGCTAATAATCATTTTGATGAGCTACAGCAACAAAATCTTAGTATTACAGGAAGAAACACTTTATAGAAAGATCAGGAAACCAGACAGAAGATATGTTTGTACTTTTTTCTTAATCATTTCAAACATATTAACATGAGTGGTAAACACACAGTTTGGACACATTTAATTTTTCCTTTTCATCCTACTCCCCCCAAACAACAGCAGCCTCCCATGCACAGATTGCACCTGCCTTTCAACTTCAGCAAAGACACCTTACTTTTCATATTTACGAAGACAAAATTGCAACATCCACAGCGTGCACTATTTTGCTCATTTACAGCATGCGTAGTGAGGACTGCATCTTTGATATCAATGTTATCAAGTGTTGTTGGATGTTTTCCAGTTTGCATGTGATTTAGTACATGCAAACCTTTAGTGAATCACCCTTTTTCTAACTTGAAACTTAATGTTTGACTCAGGTTTACAATTAATGAAATGAGGACAAAAATGTGTTAAATTAGATTCAAAAGCACACACTGACATCAGCAATCACAGTTGGGTCTGTGTGTTTTATGGAGCCCGCAGAGAGTGGAGTACATATGGACGCCTAACATTATGGCACATAGCACTATAATGTGGGGTGGTAATAGCCGTGAAACCACATGTCACTGTGGATGGAAGAGAGACTCCAGAACAGAAGCAAGAGCCAAGAACTGCAGTTCACCTTCAACTGCTCTCCATCTCTGTTTTGTTCTGTTTATGTAATCTCTCTTTTTCTTCCTCCTCTTTAGTGGCCGTTTTCTTATTCCATTCTGTCTCTCATTGCCTTTACACATCTCATGTTCCTTTCTTTTGCTCTCTAAGTGTTTTTTAATTTTTTTCTTCATTTTTCCAGACTTCTCCACTTTGACCCGAGGGTTACTCTCAGAAAGAATGTCGTCTGCAGGCCAAGACAATACTGTGGTTGATCTTTAATAGTCTATTTCATGCCACTCTGTAACATTAAATCATGATTAATGAAATCCTGGTGGCTACAATTGTCCTGATGTTTTTGATTTTACTTTACAATCAACATCAGTTCAGCATCAGTGAAAAATTATCTTAAGAGTTTTTAAAACGCTTTTTAATGTCATTCTTCATATGCTACTCTCTTATGTGAGGAGGCTGCAAAATCACACTTGATTGATAGAGCAGCTTGGCACACGTTCATTAAACCCACTGGTTTAAGGAGAATGGCTTCAAACTATAAAAGTGATCAGTTCTTACCACATCCTGCACCTATGTCAGGTTTGCTGTCTCTTATCCTCTCGCAGACTGATAACACATGTGCCTCACCTTTATCACTGTCCACTGTGATATAGAGTGCTTGTTACACAAGTTGGGGGTGTTTCAACTGATGACTTCCCAGCGTGCAGGCAAGCTGGGCTCTCATGTTTGTCTCCCAGTTTGGCAAAGTCCAGGGAGGCTATTGACAGTGGACTTTGGAGGGTAGGGATAGATGAAGGCATGCTGCACCAACGCACACACACACACACACACACACAAACTCACGCTTGGATCACAGTCTCGTATTGCCTCTGGCTATTGCGGGGTAATAAAGTGATCCAGAGAAAATTCAGGAGGAAATAACAGGGATATAACTATGTGTGTCTTACAGCTGCTTCTCTAATCAGATGTATGCTCTCACTATTTAACCTGGGTCCCGTTGCACTGAAATTCATCCATTATAGCCTTTGTAGATGCATTTAATATGCATTAGCTGTTAGTAAACACAGCTGCAGTGGTTAGATGTATTATTGCTGCTGAATTTTAGCTCTTTTTTTTTTGCATAGTCCAATATTCTGAATAGATGTTCTCAGTAAACGAGTTACATCTAAATGTTACCTGTATGCACTGGTTACTTTGCAGAAACAAGTTGCTACAACGCACACATAAATGTTATTTTAATATTGGTCACTGTGAGTCGAGGGAGTTCTGTGACTGTGATGTGAAGAGTTAGAATCAAAGTGGACCGGATGCAGTTTATGGGACTGTCAAGACTTAGGATAGTTATTCAGTCTGTCCCTGCTGGTGAGTTAACATCAGCTAATAGCTGAGGTATGGATACAGTAGTACAGTATCTCCTGGTGTGTATGCGTGTACCGTCGTTGTGTGTCACTTTGGTTAAAAACACCAGCCAAATGACTATATATAATGACTAAATATAAATGTAACGGCTCTTTGCAGATATTTAACTCAAGCAGTGCAGATGATTTAGTGAGCAGACTTTCAGTTTGTGCCAAGTCTGTGCTCAAACTGATTATTAAAGTTGATTCCTGTACTTACCTAGAAGCTTCTTCTACATAGAGTCCAGTAGCTGTGTGAGTTTAATTTCCTAAATATATTTTATTCTTTCTTAACTGTTTTGTACATCTGGACCTATCATTATATGTGACTACATTAAGGTGTTTCTAATGTTTTGGCTTCAACAAAAACAGAAATGCTAACCTTGTAGAGTATAAAGTAGAATTCATGTCAGAGTTGGTGTATGAGATTGCATTGGATTGTAAAGGTGTACTTAATAAAGGGGTCACTGAGTTTAGATTTATCATGTTTCAGAGGTAAATAAATCACTATGAATCAACTCAAATCAGAATGAATCACTTCTGGAGCATGTCAATCAATATCAAATTGACTTGGAAAGTCTAGCCCTAATAAATATCAGTAGTATGCGGGCACCCTTGGGTGGGCTATACAGTAGCTGTTTCCGCCTTCTCCGTCACTAATTTAACTCTAGCACTATGTCTGTGCTACTGGCACAAAATGGCTACCAGGTGCAAAACACTGGCATAGGAGAAAGTTGGCTAGAGAAGACCTCCTATCAAAAGAGGCCAATGATATTTTTTTTTTATTTGCTGATCATCAATATAAGCTCCTCAACACATTTAATGCCTTTGATGAAACTTGTCAGATTGTGATCAGATTTCTACACTTTTAAGGACACACAAAGTCACTTTACTATGTATTATAGCCCAAACCACAGTTTCATTAGGGAGTCTAGACAAGACCTCCAGTGCCTCCTCCACTGACTCCTTCACAAGTATGTGCTCACCTCAGTGGCCACACCATCATACCTCATATCCTTTAACATGCACAAACAACCATACGAAATCACAGAGACACTTGTGACAGAGATACATACGCACACAGACGTATACAGCTGCACAATTCAAATACACACATTCTCACATACACACACTACTTATCTAGAGATCATCTGCTGAAAGAGAGAGAGATGTTATTATAGGTCCCATCCAGACGTGATGTCACTCAGCCCATAAGAGGTGTCTTTAAACCTGACATGCCGTGACGTAGAACTTTTCCATTATCTAAATAGAACTGTCGTCTATAAATTTCAAATCAAAGTCTGTTTTAAAGCAGCCCACTGCCATGTTAATGTTAGACAGCAGAGTGAATATGAGCTTATTCATTTTTGTTTCATAAAAACATATTCTCCAGAAGTAGCTACAGCAAGAGCCTCTTCATGGAACTGGATAATTATATGGTGAGTGTGTGTGTTCGCACGCGCACATGAGAGTTTGTGTTTGTGTGTGTGTGGTTAAGGGCAAAGGACTTGGGGGGAAAAGGAGAAAAAAAATGTTGTAATTTTTTACAGTGAATTCCAGCTTGATAACCAGAACCAGCTGGCTTTTGTCTCTTTAAACACACTTACAGACACCAACTACCAATCTGTAGCATAAACAGTTGTTTGTGAAAATATCAAACTGAGACGTGAATTAAAACCTAAGTTCAGTGAGTGCAAATGCACTCAGTGCATCATCAGTAATCTTCTGCGCAAATGTAGTCTTCTGCTCAAATGCGGTACACTACATACAGCCACAAAAACAATACTAACTAAAGACACACATCTAATAACAACTATTACTGCACATTTGCAGTAATGGTTACTGCATGTTAATATATACTTGTTTGGCATTTTTGCAACTATCAAAGTTCAACTTGGTGGTCAAATTCACAACCTAATCACCCACAAGATCCAGTTTACTTAGTTCCTACAGTAATATTTGCTTGGTGAAAAATGTTTGATGACTAATAACCAGTCACACTTTTTGCTAATTATTGACCACTTTAGAAGTTGTGCACTCATCTTCACATCTTGTGTCTTCATCTGAATCATCCTGATCATCTCAAGAGAGCAAAGTTACCAGACAACACACAAAGAAACAACAGCAGTTATCAGTAAAATGAGATAAAAGACACAAGTGTGACTTGTGTGAACAGTGTAAATCGAGGATAAACTACTAGAGTATTTTCCATATTGCTTTATCAGTATAACAATAGTTTTCAAACCTATGCACTTCAACCTCCAACATGCACACAGACTGCTCAGCAGTTGACATCTCTACTAAGCTGCCTCTCTGATCCCAGTTGCCCCAGGCAACCCCTTGTTTTTGTAGTGTTTAAAAAGATGTTAGGAGCACAGTCTTCCACCAAGACAACTCTGGGACTGAACGCACATTAAAGTCTGCTAGTCACAGGATTGGAGCCCTTAAGGCTACATACAGGAGAGCAATTGTACATGCATGTGTGTGCAAGTGTGTGCATAAGAGCTGGCAAGAGCTCCTACTTTCTGTGATTTTTGTTTCTATACATTGGTGTGTGTCTTTCTGCTGTTGTACTCTTGCACTTCCATGTGTGTGTATGCCTTCTTCTATCTTATATCTCTAATGTGTATGGCCTTTAATTCTGAATGGAGACAAATGCTGTGCAGGCCCATATTGAGGCAATGAAAAGAACCATTTCTCTCTACCTACAGATCAATGGGTTCCCATTCAATTAGAAAGTCTGAAACCATTAGCACCCAGCTAATGACTCCATTCTGGAGAGCTGAGGAGCTTTGGCCTCAGGGTAGGAGGGTAGCAGGTGGGGGAGCTAGAAAAAGAATACAGGCGGGGTGGGGGATTTCTTTAACTGCATTCATTATGACTGCATTACACATCTTTAGTGTCTTATTGGGCAAGTAGTACACTTTCCAGATAGCATATTGCAGCATTGTGTTGAATGCTTCCTCCTTCTGGTCTCGTTTTAGCAAATGCTCTGCATTTCTGATTACCATTTCCTTTTTATAATTTGATTCCTCACTTTCAGTTTGTTTTTTGTTACATTTGTGTTTATGCAGGTCAGAAACAAAGTGTATTTCTGCAATGATGAAGGTTATTCATTAATGAGTTATGAAGGCAGCTCTTCTGGGTGAACACCACTCCATCCCCAGTTATTACAGTAATGTGGCAGTAATTCATTCACCTCAAGTTGTCAAATATACAGTTAAAAATCCTGATCAACAGTCCCAGCCACAGAAATAGCGATTGGCCTATACAGAGATGCAATAAAGGAAGAAAGGAAAAAGACAGCAGCAGGCTGGAGTAAGCAGAAACTAGGCAAAAAGCCAGGCAGACAGGAAAATGGGTGTATATAGGAGGTTTTACAGGTAGGAACCATGTGGCTACAGCAGAGGTAGGACGCCATGGTCAGAGTCCATATCCTGTGTCTTAATAACGCGTGCTGCGGCCTCAGGGGAATGGCAGCTTTAATAGGGAGGCAGTCTGCAACTGGTAAACACATGCTGGAGTTCAGTGAAAACACTGCTGGTGAGGAATTAGGTCATTGGTGATAAGCATAAGAGCAGCATTGCCTTGAAATCATTTTTGGCTGTGTGCGTGTGTTATGTGGAAATTCTTCTCCATTAAACATTTGTTTAGCTTGACAGCAGTTTACCTCTACAGTCTGTTAGCTTAGACAAGTCTAAATCAAATCCAAAATCATTTCAGTTTCACTAACTAACTAATTCAATTGTAAATTCTCGGTAGCATTTAATACAAGGGTAGAAAAAAAACAAATCTCTTACTAACACTAAGGCCCAAGTTACTCATGCTCCAAATTTGGACGCAGACTACAGCGTAAAGTCATAAGGGATATAATGATATTACATTTCACAGCTGCATTTGTATGCAGTGAATGAGCCATAACACCAGCCACATGAGGTAAGGAGTTGGCCTTGTGCAAAGGTAGCTGAGGTTAAATAGAAAAGCAGGGGATGTGTTGTTACTCTGAAAAGAAAAAAAAAACATTTGTCATGATTCTGGTCATTCTGTAGTGAAGATCAAGTGTTAACATAATCACTTCTCCAGATTTGAGAAGAGAAGAGCTTCCTGTTTGATTACTCTGGTCTGGCTCATCTGCTAAAGAAAGAGCTGGGAAAAAGTGATTGGGCCCATCCAAACTCAACTAGCTGGGCCTGCCCTCCTTTCATCCTGAGACTGCCAATGAGGTGGTGTGGCACAGGGAGATGAAGAGAGGCACTGGAGGGGTTCACAAGGGGCAGTGGAAGGGAGGAAAGTCTAGGTGTAGAGGGCTGCAATAGAGGACGGACGGGGAGGGTGCACAGTTCTCTCCCTAAGAAGTGCTAACTTGGACAGTGGGAGGAATTTTTTGTGGTTTATCCAACGAGAGCTGCTCCATCTGTATAAACTGGAGCCTGCCAAAATGTAGGCTCACTCCATACACACACACACACACACACACACACACACACCCCAATGGCTGCCAGAATGTCAACTCCCTCTGTCCAAAGAAGAGCAGAGAAACTTAACTCCCTCATTACTCGCCCAGATACAGTAGTGTTCAATTGTTTAGATAAAAAGTGACAAGAAACACACAAGTATGCACAAAGCAGGACCCACACACATGCATGTGCTTGCATGTACACATTTGCAATCCATCGACAAGGTGAGTCCTGAGGCTCTCCAGGCTGTAGGCCGAGTACTTAAAGAACTTTTTGCCCGTTTTGCTGAGCTGCTTTAATGACAGTTGTGTGGAGACAGAGGTTATGTAAGCGTGAGCTGCAATCACACTCAGCGCCATTTAGATGTGACTCAGCTGGCCTGACGCCTGTTTGCGTGAGTGTGTGTGTGCATGCAAGAAGAAAGAGGCAGAGAGAGGGGAATAGAGAAAAGGCTCAGTGAGCGTGGGTAAAAAGAAACACACTAGACAGTGATAGTGTAAGAGAGAAAACAAAAAAGTCAAGAGGTAGAGAGAGTGTACTGTATGTGCGTTTATGTTTGTGCATGTGTGCACTTCAAGGGCTAGGATATAACACATTTGTTGCTGTGACCTTGCTGAATAAGTCTTCTTTATTTTGCTTGTTACCAACATGGTAAGAAGACACACTGACCTATAACTCCCAAGTTCTCTGGCTTTTTAACATACATTTTTACATGGTTGAATATACATGTGTGTGACACAAAGTGGCCTCTTAGTTTCCCAGCAGGGTTTGTGGCAGAGGACTGACATATTTCCACAGGATATGAGAACAGTGTGATCATCCATCTGAGCTTTGAGCTGAGACTAACATATGCTATATAGCGCCTCCTTTCGTGCTTGAGTTTCTATTCCTCTCTCACATACACATGCACATTCTCTCTCTCTCTCTTCTACGATTGCTTGTGTCTCTTTAAGACTTTGCTTTTCTTTTGCCAAGGGGGCAGGGTTGTACTCCGTGAGTCACTGGGCTGTCCCTGGCACAGACAGACACATGCACGTAAATGCACACACACAGACACAAACACACATACACTTGAAGCTCTCCATGTTTATGAGTAGAGCTGGCCCAGTGCCCAGCCTCAGGGCTGCACGGCCCCAGCACTGTATCGCTTAACCCTTGAGGAGCTCATACTGTTCCAATTTAACCCCACACAGGAGCATCAGCTCAGTATGTCAAAACTTGACTGTTCATATCAAGCCTCTGACAGCCTGTTAACCAAATGTATGCAAGTAAACGCCACATACAATGGTTCTCATAAAGACCATAACTGCGAAACTGCTTTTCAAGTAAGCTGTATCTTTAACACTGAGTAGAGTTAGCTGTTTAACTCTTTAGAAGGTCTCCCCAAGGAGCAAAAGTGACCACAATCATAATGTGCTCTTTAACCAGTTATTCCTTCAAATGACCACAAAAGATGCTTCATTCCTTTAGTGTTAGAGAAGACAGACTCAGCTGGTTGCCTCAAAAGTTCATTCTTGATGTCCACGGACACCAGCAACCTTTAAACCTTGAACCTGGCCAACTATAGTCCGCATATTGCACTTATATATTAATGCTATTAATACTTTATAGCCCCCACCCCACTTTTGGTGCCTTCTCATCCCACATTTCTCCATGCAGATCTCCTCTTTGTGAGCACTCAGGACAGGAGACAGTCAATATTTGAGCTAAGATGTCAGTGAGTATGCTTAGAGCTGATGAACAAACAGAAGTAACCTGGCATCTGAGCATATTGTATGTACACACAAACACATATGGGCTGAAAGCAAGTAATAACCATTGAGTAACCTGGAATATGCCACAGACAGCATAGGCACATACAGGTTTTAAGACCATTTAGAGCTGGTGTAAAGTGTGTTAAGTATGATGGGTGCAGTGACAGATAGTTTGACCTTATCTGCAGCAGTTGTGGAACCTGACTGTGAAAGATGTTGGACCTCCGCTTGTCGCCGCTTCTTGTAAGATAGATCCCCATGGTGCTATAGCTGCTCCAATAACCATGTCAACTTGGAGGCAAGGCTATTGCCCTCCCACCTTTACCAGAGGGTGACCTCTGGAGTAATCTCTTGAGGGTCCAGACTAATAATAGTATATGGATATGATCCTATGGAAATGATAGTCATTTCATAGACAGAATCAGATGGCAGTAAAATATACGTTAAACACTGGTTGCTTATATGTGACCTGCACTATGCTTAGACTGTACAGTATGGCAAGAATGAAAGTCAAACATTTGAGTTTTAGAACACTGTTTGAACTACAACAGCTGCCAACACGTGAACATACAATGACAGAGTCAAAGAAACATACTGTACATATGCACATAAGAGGGCATGTGCATGCACATAGTAACTACGGGTGCTGAGGAGTGTTCTGTAATTCTAGTGTGTTAATGACTCTCCCAGGCACACTGGAGAAGACGTTAAAAACTCTGACCGTGATTTACTGTGCAGCGATGCAAGCTGGGACACGACCCAGAGACACACACACACACACACACACACACACACACCAAAGAAGAAAGTAGCAATGAAAGAGGAGTTGACAGTGCTAAAATAAGCAGCTTAGGTTTGTAAATGAAACATGTTTCTACAAATGACAAAACTGTATTTCAGGCAATTAAGTCTTCATTATCAGTCCTTGCATTTGCATGTTCAGTGTAGTTTTATGGCCAACTCTATGGAATTGTATTTGAATTAAACACTATAAAATATATTTCAATTCCCTTTATAAGGGCCATTGACTGGCATTACAGTCACACATCAATCATGGAGAAAGTCACTTAGCAGCCATTAAACTGTAACAATGTTTGTGTTTATACAGCTTGGCTTTGACCGAAAACAAAAACATACATCCTCATTTACCCACCGCAATCTCATTACAGTCGTACAAACAAGTCATTTTTAATCTACCAATTACAGATGAGAAAAGGGAAGGAGAGATTTCCTAGACGATGTATCACAAGTTTGTATCCAGCGATTGCTGTGAAGTGCATCACCACAATGTCGCATTGGATGACTTGTGGTCTTCCAAATGAACTGAAAGTAAAACAAAGAGCTTGAAGACTGGCAGCTCTTTCACCACTGCACAAGAATAAGGGGATAGGTTTTGTTTTATTGCAATTGCATTTATTGCCTTTACATACTTTACATACTTTGTTAACAAAGTCAGACACCAGCTCTGGGTTTGCTCTCAAAACTGTGATCCTGGACATTCACATGCCACAACCTAAGTCACCTGTATTTGCGTTGGATATACTACTGTCTATAGCACTGTCTGACGTGATGTACATTGACTTAACTTGGGTAATATCAACTTTGGCTGAGTTAAGAAAAGACTGGTAGACAACTGGTGAGGTTTGTTTTGGAGAAATCCACTCCCTCGCTTTGGAAAGCTTTGTTAAGTTATGTTCCCACAGAGTACAGCTCCATGTTCTACTCCTGTCCCCCACCAACAATAACATGTACCTGGACAACACTGACCATTTAGACAGCTGCAGGGAGGGTAAGAGGGAGCAAGGGGGCTGGGAGTGACAAATGAGATATTAAAATATATAAATAAATAATAGATGGAAATGGACAAGTGATGGTAAAAATGTGGCTCAGGATAAGAAAGAAAGAAGGAGAAAGAGGTATTTTGGATTAATGGGAAGACAGAAAACGAGCAAGAAGAACCCATAAAGTTACAGTGAATGAAAGAGACAGAGCGATGTGCCCCTATCCTTTTAAAAGTTAGTTGAATCTCCGGAGGTTTAATTGAATTTGAAATGAGTCAGGAGGCAGAAAGTTAGCAGAAGCTCTATAAGGCTTAGTGCTTGAGATGAAGAGCCGGTGAATGACAGGAGAGATGACAGAGGAGGAGAAGACTCCATAACACTAGCATACAGAGGAGTTCTGTGTGAGGAAAGATTCGGCCAAGCACAGGTAAATTGATCTCATGGGAGGGTGAGTAATAGTGGAGTAAAAGCTACCAGGGAAGCTGGAAACAGAAAAACTGAACAAAGTATGACGACAGAAAAAGACGTCCTAGAGAAAAGAAAAATAAGGAGCCACAGAGGAAGAGAAAGAAAAACAAAATATGAAGTTGGAGAGAAGTGGACAAATGCAAACTAGTGTTCAGGGTGGGCTGGGGCTGAGGGTTGTGAGGTGTAGGGCTCTCTCCAGAGCAAACAGAGGCCAACAGAGGGGCTGTTGTCTGAGTCAGGGTGGGCCGGAGAGGGAACAGCAACACCGGGATGTGAAATGTGACAGACCTATTTTAGTACTCCAGCACAAGAGTCCTTCCCTGCTCTGAGTCTGGTATCAGGGTCAGGGGTCAAGGGTAGGACAGCAGAATTAAAAGCACCATTTCAAATTGGATTAGTTTGACTGAAGGAGTTCTTGACAATTTAAGTGAGGAAAAGGTGCTTTGTGGTTTTCTGCAAATTACTGCGCAAAAACTGTTATCCTTTAGATCATCATGTATCTGTTTTCAGTTGCTTTTCTGCAGAAACTCTGAAGTACAAATGTGCATCCTCTTCCTCTTTTTCTGTTACTCTTGAAATGATCTACATGTTTGGGAAGTTAGAAGTTAGTGTAAAAAGTCCTGGTGGTTGATTTCACAATATGTCTCATAAGTCCATAAGCTGTGATGCTGTGGTTTGAAAAACTTGGCTTTCATGGATGAACACATTTTATAAACATCACACTTCTTTCCTACTCCTTGTCCTCCTTGCTCTTTCTTGCTCCTCTTTCCTATAGGTCCCTTTTTGAAACAAACCCGGTCTGCAACTGTAAAACCACCACCTGCCTCCATCCCCCCCAACCTGCTCTCTGGTCTGGCCCTATCAGGATCCAGGTAGAGGGGCTGATTATGCAGGCAGCTGTCAGCCCTCTCAGGTGAGGCCCCCCAGGCGACAGTTCAACTGCTTCAGACTGAGGCTCTGCCACCGAGCCTGACAGTAGCACGAACAACACAGAGAAAAGAATGCTAATGGATCAAATCAGATGAGTGCCGAGATGAGAGGAGGGTGTGCGGAGGAGACGATGAAGGGGGTGGCAAGCACTGCTGATCAGCTGTCATTCAGACGAGGCCTCGTGTGAGATAGCGTGTATTTGTTGTGCATGTTTGAGTGAGAAGCACTGGCCGCCCAGGATTATCCCCCCAGTTACTGACATGTTTTCCCTCCACGTTGCCTTGAAGTTTGAGAGATGAAGGAAGGGTGTGAACAGAGGGAGGGAGGCACTGGCAAAGGCAATAGGTGGATGACTGTGGGAGGCTATATGCAGTTCAGTGCTCTGTTCCTTTCTTCTTCCATCTAACATGCCTTTCCCATCTTCCATCTACCCAGCGTAACTCCACCTCTCTCTTTGACTGTCTGCCCCTGAGCCATACCTTACTGCGTAAAAGGCAGCATATCAAAACTTAACGGCATTTCCTTTTCTGAATAATGCTGAGTTCAATATTATTTTGTTTTGAACTTCACTTGTGCGCTTGGTTCTTCTCTCCTCCAGGGCATCTCCTTCATGAGGAGAGACAAGCTGCTTTAGCGCCATCACTTACGGGCAGTCAAACAGCCTCCTGTGTGGTGGGAGTTTGAGACTGAAACATAGCATGGTAAAGACTTCAGTTCTCCTCTTTCCCATCTCTAAATGTCTGATTTCATTCGCCTCCACAGGACTACACATAGAAAGTTAATGCCTAAACGTGCATGTGTTCATACCATGAATGAATAATGTATTCTGACAATATATCATTATATGATTACCATCTAAAGAGGACTGCTGTGACACTGAACCAGGAAGTGTTTGTCAAGTCACGTTACAACCGCCAGTCATGAGCTCACTGTCGATCTCTTTCAGCATTGCACTGATCATCACACATGATCAGTTTCAGTTATGCAGAAAATTATTTAGAATAGCAAACTGTCATTTTCCCCAAACAGCAACTTGAACGCTTTCAAACATAAAAGGTTTGACATACCCCTGCCTCACTTCTCTGTCTCCCCCTTAACTACACCCTTACCCCCTTCCCTGGCAGATGGTTTTAATTAATATAGGCATGATAACAAGATTCCCTGTGATTAATACACACAGCAGTTATGGATTTAAGTGCTAGGGATTCCAGATAATATGATTAACAGCAGTTAGAGTGGGGGCATCTGGCAGATTATTTGAAATGGAGGAGGGCTGGAGTGATTGTGAAATAAGTGTGTGCACATTGTGGATGCAATTTTGTGTGAGCGTAAGCAGAGACGGAAAGCATAAGAATGCTGGGAGCCTGACATCACACAATCTTAATAAGAGTTGTTTTTTTTATCCACTTGTTATTGCGTATCCAGCTGTCTTTTTCTGCACAACAGATTACATATTAGGGCAAGCACACAATAGTCAAAACTTAATGGCGTTTCACAACGTGTACATCTGTGTTTGTATTGTGATCAAAGTACAAGACTTCTATCCTGTAACTGACAACATTTCATTATTTTCCTAGTAAGTGAAAAAAAAAAACTGAAATCAAAACAAAAACCTTTTAACTGCAGACAAATCATAGATGGAAGAAAACAAGCAGGCCTACATGTGGGACAAATCACAGGTCCTGTTTCTATAGTCACCACTGGAACCTTATTTTCAATACACTCCTGGCTGTTGGTCAATTTATCTACGCACACAGAAAAACAAGAAAAAAAAATACAAGTTACTGTGGATCAGGGCGATTTAGGGAAGTTGAGAATCTATTTCTATGGTTCCTCTTTGGAGAAAGTCTTCCCTCTTTCTTCTAAACCTATGATTAATTATATTCCATCTACAGTACATTCAGTTCTTTAATTACTTTGGTTAGAATATGGATTTATTTTTTCCACACATTTTGCCTGTATGAAGACACTAAGCTGGACAAACTAAAGCCATATGGTGCACAGTGAAGTCCTCTGTCCTGACCTTCTGTCTCTTGTTTACACCAGTTCCTACGTGGCTCATATTTGTATTTGTTGGCATTTTGAAATGTGTAATCATGAAGCAGACTAGCTCAAACAAACGTGACAGTGTACACAACTGCTCCTCTCGGGGTGAAGGGTTATCATGTCAATCTCTGGCTTGTTCCAACTGTATGGAGTGTGTCTCCACCCATCAGTCACACTTCAGAGGATCTGTCCAGTCTGTGCACATACACACTGACAACGTAAGATGCACCCAGCAGATAAACGGGGAAATTCTGTGAAAAACTGTTTAATTCAAAGCATCTAAAAGTGATAAAGAGGGTTAGACATTTCAACAATGACAGATTCTTTCTAATTATATTCCGGATTGTGCTATTCTGTACAGTCTGAGTGTGAAGGGAAACCAAGATCCCTGCTTCAAGACACACTAGAAGTTTTCGTTTTTTGATTCATTTTGGTATTTTCAATTTTCAATGAATTTTCATTTTTTTGTGACACTTGCCTTCAAACTGTCTCATCATCTCCTACTTTGGTTAGTGATTTCATAAATTTCCTAGAATAACCTTTGACAAAGCTCCAAAGAATGTGTCTGAACTTTGCTGCAATTCAGCTGTGGGTTTGACAGCTGTGGGTGAAGAGCAGTAGTAATAGTCGCAGAGACAGTATTACACACATAGTATTAGCAAGGAAGTTTGTATGCCTAGCAAAGAGTTGTGCAGATTAGGAACAACATAGCTCTGTCGGCTGGAGTGTAAACATACTACAGCTGCTAGGATAAATTGGTCATATGAAAATGTTTTAACCATGTTTAATAATCATTAGATGTCTCCCTACATCATACAAGAAGTATAAATAATGAAGCATAATTTAATGTTTCAGAATTAATACTGTGTCCTGACAGTGAATGTTATGGTAATGTTTTCCATCATACTTGGTTAGCATGATTAAGGAAGCACTCGTCACTAAATCTAAAATAAAATCTTAGTTGGGGTTCTCCCAGTAATTTTTATATAGCAACAGTTGCTTCTGAATAAATGATGGTTTATTTCTTGAGAGCGCTGTTTGAGCTGAAACCCTGTTTATATTCTGCTATACTCTAAAATGCTCTTTGATGAAAATTAATTTCAGCTCAGCAGCACAAATGCAAACTGTCGCTGGCAAACGTAAACATGGAGGAAAAAAAACAAAACAACTTTAATTCTTCTGACACTGTGTTTGGCAGAAGAACAAGTGCTCCAGCCTAATGTTAAATCACAACTCAACAACATTCTTTGGTGTATTTACTTGCAGAAAGGCATGCAACCTTGCAGTCAGTAGAAAATCATATTTGCCACTAAGTTGCTAGTCAACATCGTGCGTTACCTCCCCTCTTCCTTTCTTTCTCTGTCTTGCTTTCCTCTCCCTTGCCTCCTCTGCAATCAAGCAGACAGTAAAGAAAGTGAGGGAAGAGTAATTTGACAAAAAAAGGGTAGAAGTTGGCACTGAAAGTGAATCAAGGGAGCAAAAGCAAACAGAGGAAGGAAGGAAAGAGTGGGAAGGGGGTAGGGAAAAAGTGGAGGAGGGAAGTTGGTGGGGGAGGGAAAGGGAATGGGAGAAGGGACGAGGGGGTGAAGCTGAAAGCAGAGCACGGACTGGTTCCAATGAAAACAGAGTGTCAGATGTAACACGTTTGTGCAGAATGGGGACTGCTTATAATAAGTCACTTCCACTTCTTGACGATGAGTGACTGAACACTCTGGTTCGAGACCATGTTTGGAGAGATCACAGAACAAAATCAGAACAGGATTTACTGTCATTGAAATATTCCAAATATTGTCTTTTCAAAAGAAACAGGTGGGCAACTAAACGCATTTTGTCAGTCCCACTATGAAGGGCTAATCTACAGTACTGTGTCATGTATGTCTCATCACATAAACAACATATACACACACATACACTCGCACTGCGCAAGCACAAGCGCAATGCACATCCAGGGTCACGTTAACTGCAGCTTCTGGGACAGAAGTGCACAACAACCATCTCTGCTTCCTGTTTTTTCTGGAAACAAAACTATGTAAGAGGCACTAACCCTAGCAGTACAAAATACTGACAGAAAACAATCCCTAAAGTTCATCCACATCCAAAGCCACGCACACACAAAGACATACACCCGGTGCAAACTCACACACCACATTTAAAACAAGGGCAGAACACAACAGGAGTTCTGACCATGCTCCAGCATCCTGCATTCAGCTGGCGATTTGATCACTGTCAGTGAAGAGAAAAAAAAGAGGACGTCCAATCCAGGTTTGGGAGGCAGACACCCTCACTACCTTTAAGACTAGGATTAAAACTTTCCTTTTTGATAAAGCGTATAGTTAGAGATGGCTCAGGTGACTCTGAACCATCTCTTAGTTATGCTGCTATAGATTTAGTCTGAGTTGGGTTTTCCACATTATTCTGTATATACTTATATTGTGTAAGGTCTTAAACCTTACACTGTAAAGTGCCTTGAGGTGACATTCGTTGTGAAATTGGCGCTATATAAATAAAGTGAATTGAATTGTTTTCCAGTGATGCTGCTGATCATTACTGGAACATCTAGAGAATGTCTCACTTTCCTCTATTGTTCAGGCAGTAAAGGCAGAGTTTTGTAAAACGCACAAACACATGACATTAAATGTGAGATGCTGTTTCAACCTAAACAAAAGAAATGAGGAATAATGTGTTTTATGTATGTTTGTTTTATGTGTATTTCTGTTTGTGGTGAGGAGCTGTTGCTAACCACTAGTCCTAATGGTGTGTTCATACATATGAGCAGTAATTGGCAGTATTTGTCTCTCATCAATCTTTAGTGTTGTGTTAAACATGAAATTTACAAACTCCAGTATGACTGCACTCCAGTTGTTTTCATACATATCTGCCACCACCAAACACATCAACCATGTCAGCAATTTGCTTCCATGCGTTCGTCTTTTTTATGTCCCAGTAACTTGATAAAGACACCACAGAAAATTGGGAAGCTGAAGATTATGATATCATTTAGTGTAAAAGTCCTTCATGCAGTGTAATGAGATAGGAAAAAAGTCTGTGCTTCAGTTTCTGCTGGAATCAAGATGATTTCTCTCAAACTGCTGTTACTCACACCGCATCACAGAATATTGCATACATTTGAGCGTCAAAAATTCCCTTGTACTGTAGCCGGGCACTGTGGGGCACAGCGCTGCAAAGTCAGGTCTCATTCACAACTAATGGTAGCTGTCACTGTCCAGCTTTGAACAGCACGTAAACCCTACTCAGGAGCAGACAGATGTGTACATTTAGAAGATTCTCTTAATATTTGTTCCTCAAACACAAAGTTTACTGCCTTTCATTATCCAACCCTCCTAGCCTAACTACCACCAACCTACACAAGCACATCTGCATCAAAACCTAAAAGCAGAGTTAAAACTGTTCTTAAAGAACTTCAGCTGACATGTACAGAACTACAGCTAATTACAGCATATTCTGCTTGAGCTGTGTGTTTGAGTTAGTTGTTATTTCTAGTCATGTTTTCTTTAAGCCCCCCACATGTACATCACCAACTACCATTCAATTCTAAAACCCCTGTGGGGCTCACTTTGTTTTGGCCCCAAGTAGCCGTTAGCTCATTGACCCCTGCACATATCCCTGGCCCCTATAGGCAGTGAGGGATTGTGCAGAAGACAAGGTCTGAGGGGCGAGAGAGAGGAGGGTCAGCAGCAATAGAGAGGAGCACATCTTCAGGAAAAGCATTAAAGAGGCAGGTATTGATTTGGGATTTTAAATGTTTTTCGCAGTGATATATCCAATTAGCCTCTGAACCCTCTATGGGTGTAAAGCGAGCTCCCCTGAGGCTGAGGAGGGGGCCACTATAATACTTTTCCTCAGTCTCCCACAAATGATAAGAAATAAGAGTCCAGGCTCATATCAGCAAATCTAGTTATATTATTATATTAATTCATAGGAATAATATGAAACTAAACCTTTTTCTATGCAGGTCTAGAATAGCTTGTCTGGATCTGTTTTTCTTAGGCTCTCCTCTCTGCTGTGGGTGACACGGTGACTAGTTCAGGTAGTGTGGACAGCTCCTGGATATTGGTAAGCTTTAATTCTCTCTGCACATCCATGTCTCCCTCCTCCTCTTCCTCCTCCTCCACCTCCTCCTTTCCCGCTCAATCGATGGTAAGTTATTTAGCAGATAAAAGAGTTGGATCAATCCAGCAGCACATATCAGAGTGCCAGCAACTTGTGTATATTATCTGGCATGTGTGTGACAGATAGAGTGGGGCTGTGCACGTCTCTGTCGATGGCCTAAGCATATGTGTCTGTACCCGGATATCAGAGCATGTGCGTGCGTATCTGTAGTTATAATGTAGCCTTAAAAAAAAAAAAGTGTGTGTGCTCTTTTTCATGTGTGCACACCCACATGTCATTGCCACTATGTCAAAACCACAGTGAAAGAGATACAGAGAAAAAAGAAGACCGTGTCCTTGGCTGTTAAAAGACAGTCACCTTTTTCTTTGTGCACATTGTATAGACTACTATCTGGTGCGTTCTGCCTATTGTAAATATTTAATTTGAGTCCATTTGTCATTAGGTGTCTAAAATGAGGGAACTGAATAAGAGAAAATGGCTCACACTTTGTAGGAATATGCCTTACTTATAGACAGGCAAAGTGCTACTTATAATTGAAGAGGACTGTGAGGGGGGAAAGAAAAAAGACAAGTTTGTGTTACGAAAGTGAAGAGCACCAGTGCACGCCAAAGTGTAACAAAAAGATGGAATAATGTGGAGTAATCCTGGAGAGGGGAGTGAGGGACAAGATGTTAATTTGAATGTTATGAAAGCAAGGAATAAAATGTTTTATGCCAGAGCATATTACGGCAATAACTCAACGCAAGCATTGATCTTCAGAGGAGGACCTGAAAACAAACAGGAGAAATAGTCCTTTAGGTTTGGTGAGTTAAAGACAATGTTAATAAGGCCAAAGTGGAACAACAACAGAATAAAAATAGAAATATCACCATTAGGCACATACATCAACACAGATCTACACAGGCTCACCACACATACAGTACACTGAAACACAAAAAAGCTCCATTATACAACAGTGATCATTTATTTCAGGGGGCTACTATAGCTTGCTTCCAGGGCCAACAGCATTTATGACAAATGAGACTTATTTAAGAGTTGCTGCGAGTTTGTACGTGTGTCCTAATTGCCTAAAACAAAGCGTCCCAAATATCAGAATATCTCAAACACACACAAGAACATTCACACTCAAAGTCTGTATGCACATCATACACACACATATACAGTATTTCACGTAAAAATACAAGAACACTCCTTCCATGAGTCCACACACACGCGCGCACACACTCACAGAAGCATGTACGCCACACACAGATACACACAGACACACTTGAAATTATGAGTGAGTCACAGCGTTACCCAGCAGGGCCTGGGGATTTCCACACAAAGAAAAACAGGTGACATCTGCCCAGCTCCCTACAAATCTAAGTGCAGCACAGCTACGTACTGCTGTTCTGTGTGCAGTAAAACCTGTAAATATAGGACAGGTACAAAGAGCCTCTTATATTACAGTATGCGTTTGAGAGAAGAGACAGAAAGCAGTGAAAGGGAACTTGCCACAAACTAAATCACCTCAGCAGCCGAAGCACACCTGCTAATGTGATTAGACACACACATAAACACACACAGTGCCACCGTTCCCACCCCTGAAGTTTAATCCATGTTGCTTACCCATATACACAGTTGAGATGGCCACGCATGGCCTGTTTTCACTTCAAATAAAGTTCACAGAGACCATACACAAATCAATAAACAACATCCTAGCTTAGCACCAAACATCATTTGGCCCTTCTTCCTGTATCACTGCTTGGGTTTCAAACACACCACACATCCTCCTTCCTTTCAGTGATCAAGTGCAAAAGTTCTGTCTTATCTGTCTCACTTTTTCAATTTTCTCTAGTGAATTAGGAGTGAGTGCTTATCA
This sequence comes from Ctenopoma kingsleyae, assembly GCA_032353495.1. Lineage (NCBI taxonomy): Eukaryota > Metazoa > Chordata > Actinopteri > Anabantiformes > Anabantidae > Ctenopoma > Ctenopoma kingsleyae. Next base: position 15,080,645 of record JAUBNQ010000026.1, on the reverse strand, counting down.
GGCCAAGCAACACCATATTTGGCAATTGTGAAAAGCCCCACGGATGACCTACATGGGAAATCCCCCATTCTTAGGCTTGGTTGGGTCTGGTGGTTAAGATTTCAATGCTGTTTAGTGTAAAGAGTTTGTAAATTAACTACCCCAAACAGTACTGGCCAAAACATTTTAGGCACTTAAATTAAGCTTTGTTCTGTGGATTTAAAGTAGGCTGTTTCAGTGTCTTCTCATGTGATCCTAGAATGACTTGATGGTGTTGAGATCAGGGTTCTGTGGCGGCCATTCAGTACCATCTGCTGCATGACTCCTTGTTCTTTTTGTGACCGATTATATTTCTTTATGACTTTGGATGTAGTACCACTGCAAAATGATTTTGGACCAGTCAGACATCTCCCTCATGATACTGTCTAATAAAAATCTGAACGTCTATAGTGCCTAAAAAGGTTTGCACATTTGCACTGTACATTTGAATTTATGTATCACATTACGTAACTGTATTGGATCATGCAGACTCCTGCAAAACTGAATGGCATAACTTCAGTAAGGTTCCAGAGTCTGACTGATAATCTCAGTTGTATCAAGTTTGTCCATGTGTTCATCTTTTTATTTAAAGTGATCATGTTGATAAAGTATGGAACAGAAAACATTGTGTCAAGTAATACTGTAGGAAT
>JAUBNQ010000026.1:15067896-15079877 GCA_032353495.1 Ctenopoma kingsleyae | reverse complement strand
TACACTTGTATGTCCATCTATTAGCCTGTTTTCACAATGAATCTTATGCCCATTCGCACACCTTTTTTTTTCGTCTCTACACCTGTGAGCCAGCAAAGAGACAAAAACCTGGCATCGATTTGTGTGTCTGGTAAGCAGAGAGATGTGCAGTGTGGGAATGGCTACCGGGGAATGTTTGACACAGACCAATATTATTCATCCTAGACAATATCCTAAAATGGCTAATTATACAGACCAATTAGTGGGCTAATTAGACAATTATCTAAGCAGACAATCTATTGGCTGGAGAAGATCGATACAGAGAAGAGACGGCAGCAGAAATTGGGATTTACTTTTCATTGCCTCACCTGCTGTACACATGAAGCTAAGAGATTAGCTCATGGTAATACACAGATGGATTCAAACCCGTCAGCTTCTGTCTAAACTGAAACTTTAACACTTCCCTTCCCAACATTTTTCTCTCTATGTTGTGGCGATGCTGGATTGCAAGTGGAGTGTTTGCTCTAAACACATGTGTGTGCGTGTGTGCGTGTGTGCAGTAGACAGTAGAGAGGTGATGGCAGATTTGTAGAGCTTCTGTTCCCACAGGACCAAGTGAGTGAGTCAGGACCCACTACAGATCTTATCTGATCATCATGTCAACACTATAGACCTTCTCTCCTTCTACTGCCCTCTTCCTCTCTGTTTACTGTCTGACTCTTGCAGGCTTTCCCTACAGCAGAATCACACAAAGGATTAATCTTTCTTAGTCAGTCCCTGATCGAAAACACACACACACACACACATTCTTCACACAACGCTGGCATCAAGTCAAAGTGGTGCTAAATTGTATTAAAATAGTGACGTGCTTGTTGCAAATTTACATGCGAATTAGGGAGAGTAGAAGTAATTACTCCAGGCCAGTGCCGCTAATTGAATAAGGGTGCAGCCTTTTCTCTCCTTTCTCCTCTTTCATTCTATATACACAAGGCTCTGAGCTTCTCTCAATGTCATTATGTCACTGCTTTGCCCTCTTCAAGGGCCCACATCATAGGCAAAAGAAAACAATGTGAAGCAGCGATGTGAATATAATGGCCTGTTGTGAGATCACTAGTGTGTATTTGTATTCTTGAGCCATATGGGAAATTAGATGGATAAAATGTATGCACATTAAGATGTAGATGTGCTGTTTGGTGGGTACTGCCATTCCCTTTGGGTCCTGTGGGAGACAAATCAGAAGCAAAGTGAAAAATAGAAGCAGATAGGCAGACATGACCACAGCAAGCATAGATAGCCTGGGGCCGTGTTTGAAGTAGGCCTCGGAGAGAACACATTGCCTTTGAGTTGTGGTGTATATGTGAGTAACTGTCACACTGACACACACCTACAATTTTCACATTGGAGCATTTGCATGGCGAAGTGTCTAGTGGTTGAATCCCAGGTGGGCTTAATTCTGTATTACCAGTGAGTATTACCATAGGAAACAACTAGTGCATGAACAAATCACAATATGCCTGCACTGGATCAACAGTGGTTTGCGCATGACTGTAGAAAATATTTTTTTAAAACTATGTCTTTCTATATTTGACAAAGAGCGATATAAATTGTATTTTTTTTCTGTAGGTCTGTATGTCAGCCATACAGTGTGAAGGGGAGAGACTGGCTGCTCTCAGGAATATCAACCTGTGCCTGTCAGCCTTATCAGATCTGAACCAGTCATGGATAACTAAACACACTCTCCCTCTAAGCAAATCTATCTTTCACACACCCACACTTAAAAAGGCATACACAAAAATACACACACACTCACTATATACACACATGACTGTTCATATACAAACACATTCACAAGACCAGAAAGCATGCATGAAAGAAAATGTACAAGAGACTTGCATGTTGCAGGTTTGAGTGGTCTTTTCTTGATTTGATGTAAACACACAAACATGCACTAAATGATTTACAAGATTTTTTAAGCAGTCTCTGAAGCTACAGCCAGTAAGCAGTTATCTTAGCTTAGGATAAGGAAGTCACTTCTGTTGGCAAAAAAACAGTCCAGCTTAACTTGTCACAAAACTACTCCTATAATCTTTTAATTTGAATAAGAATTTGTTATTAATTGCAGATTAAGCACTGTTCTATCAGGCTTTCATCAAGAAGTTAATCAATTTTTTAAATGACAACAAAGGGTGTAGATTTAGAATAATCTCACTTATGTAAAAACACATCAATAATCATCATAATCAACTCTGATTTTGGAAATATGACAAAACAAATCTAACCAAACTGAAGCCAATAAGAGAAGAAAGGATCTGAGCTAAAGTTGTTTTTAACATTATAGAAAATAAAATTGATTCATCATTCATTGTTAAATTTTTTGTGCTAGGTCATGTGCATCTGTGTCTGTCAGTGTATGGGTGAGTGCGTCTTATTATGAAATACTATGAGTAAAAATACCTGCTGCCATACAACAGCAAGATGGAGAGGTCAAAAGCTTACTTGGCTTGATTCATAGCCCCAGGTGGAGAGCACACAGTGTGTCAAAGTGTGTGTGTGTGTATGTGTGAGTAAATGATAGAGTATATAACAGAAAATAAGACAGAAACCATGTCTGTGTGTTATTGTGTCTGTCTGTACCCAGTGCTATTGCCTCAAACAGCGCTTCAGGTCAGCCTGTGTTTCCTGGCTACAGGCACAGTCATGGTAGTTAGGTTGTCAACAGGACAGATACAGAATGAACGAACAAAAGATGAGCCTGGGGCAAACAAGAAACAGCTTCAAGAAACCAGGAAACATCTACATAGAGGTAAGGAGCGATGAGGGAGAAATCAATGGAGGGATGACGCAGTAAGAAAGGAGACGTAATAAGGGAACATACAGCAGTGTGAGACACCTTTAAAACAAGATGGGGTTTGTCCCCCCTTGTTTCTGTGCTTCACAGTAAACACAGTCCTAAGAACTCCCGTATGTAACCAATCCTCTCAGTAACAGGGGTCTAAGGGATTTGTTTTGTGCATGTTTGCAGATTTTGTCCTCTGTTGTAGTGGTTATACATACTAGATTTCTGACCACTCACCAAATGTCCAAACATCCTAAAAACAGTGATACTGGCATGTACAACCATGCCCTTGAATAGCAATCCACAAACAAATATATTTGCCGGGCACATAATATTTACATTCCTAATTTCCTTTTCAGGGACATATGAGATAGCTCCTTTGTACATATTCTATCTATCTGAATGAACCCAGATATTTTCACAGAAATGTTAAAGTAAACACTGCTGTGGAAGTCCCTCCATTTCCTGCTGACTTCCTGTCATGGGATTTATGCACACACAAACACACACAAACACACACACACTGTGCAGGGAGGGGAGCGCTCTTTTACCATTTCCCAGCAAGCTATGCCTGTCAGCACTGGGTTTTTTTACACTGACCTGTCATAACCACTACACAAACAGGTGGATCGGGGTGAAATGGAAGTTAAAAAAAAAAAAAAAGAAGAAGAAAAAGAAAAAGAAGAAATAACCCCAAAATGACTGCAACTAATAAACCATAAAACCATGGAGACAAAGATATGCAGACAAATATTCTGTTACCGATAATGTTAGCGCTCACAGATTCATTTAGCCTCTCATTTCACATCTATGCGGTCAGGCCAAACCTCAAGAAGACATCACATCTTTTACTTATTAGCGAAATCCCCTAAAACCCTTGCCAGTTTTTATATTAATCACAGGTCCTCACATAATTGGTACACTTAACAGCTTTATTTATATAAATATAAAAACATTTCATGCAGTATATAAAACACTTTAAAGAATCACTTTAGTTCTGTCTATAGTGGCAATATGAATATGGAGAATACAGGGTAGAATCTTTAGTGCCATACTTATTCAAATGGTTTCACATAAGACAGCTCATATTTGTTCAACACCTTCATAATCATACTGGGATGTAGTCTGGCTAAATGCATGGTAATGGTCATCAAAATGCAGAGACCAATACAATGTCATCTCTCACAGCAATACTTTTGATCTTACAAAAGAATCTCACTACCTCTGTACAGATGATGAAGTCAAAGGCCAAATGCATGTATTTTACCAGCACGTTGTTCAGCATTTAGGAAGTTCGTCTGAATATACTGCAGTTTCATCTCATTTGCTAACATCTATGTTGTTCAGAGTGGTTTGGATGAATGTGTACATGTTGTGAAACATGGTGTTGTGAGATGTGCCAAAAACTAAATGTGCTTTCCACAGTTTGTCCAAAGAACCAAGAGAATAAGTTGACTTGCAAGCAACAACCAACGGCACCACCTGCCCCCCCAAGACGGTCAAGTTAATTTCATGTAATTTCATTTTCTGTACAGCACCAAATCACATCAGACGTTATTTCAGGTTTCTTTTCTTATAGAACAGGTCTGTACGTTATTCTTTTATTAAACTAACTTAACAGCCTCATGTTATTTATCTTACTTACATGACAGCGTCATTTCTGTCTCTATGTTGTCACATTTACTATTCTCCTCTGATCTCTGTGTCGCGCACGGCGTAGTTTTACACACAAAGACACGCGTGCACACACACACAGGTGAACACACAGAGAGCGAGAGTCAGGAAATATGACTTTCAAAGCATAAAGACGCAAACACACACACTGGCCCCTGTGCAGGGCAATGCACATAACACACACTGGGAGCGGCGCAACTTTTTTTCAATCATATTTAAACTGTACAGCTGATATTAAGTAAACGAAAATCTGTTTATATGATTTTAGTGCATTTTCCTTGTTATGTTGTAGCATTAAATAACAGATTTCTCGAACCTTCCAGCGGTATGTAGGATGACTTCCTGTGTGTTTGATGTGATATGAACATTTCCACAGTAAGAACGTCTGTGCGCATTTCTGCAGGTGACCAAAGCGCTAACTATTAATTGTCCCCGGCACAGATTCAGGATCGGTCAGAGTGTGAAACACTGAACTGGTAGAAGTCATTCTTCTTAACCCCAACAGCCTGGAGATAGGGTTGAGTGCTGGTAGTGATGGCATCAGGATGCACTTGGACACTTGTTCCATTCTGAAAAGACAAATACAGACAAATAACAACCAAGTGGTTAAAATACTTAAACCTGGTAATTCAAAACATAAAAAGGAACTCAAACTGTCTTATAACACAAACCTTCTTAAAGACCACAAGATGCTTTCACGCTTGAGAAGCTGATACCTTCCGTCCCAGACCAGATGGTGGAAGTAGATTTAACAGAAGTACATTTTTTTGAAAGGTCACTGTCCCTGCAAGAGTAATATGTTTTTAACAAAGTTGAATCATGTAGATCATCAGTAAAATTTGGTGTATCTGCATTGACAAAATGTTTAAGTGGGCCCAAAATACAGACAGGAGAGCTTTTCTGAAACAAGAATTTTTTCTTATTTTAAAAAACTATTAAACTATTACAGCTGATTCAACGTTTGACGTAACTGTTTCAGATAAACATTTTAATTTAAATATTATACTGATATGTAGATAATGAAATGCGACACAAACTCAATATGTTAGAAATCCAAACATGTTAGTTTTGATTTTGGTCATTTAGACCAACTTGTGTCTTTACTCTGTGTATGTGCTAATCAAAATCACAACTCAGTGTCAGCATCAACTTCAGTAGCATCCTCAGGAGGATCAGCTGCCAGCAAGAGTTCTTCCAGGTCACTGGCAGAAGGAAGCCGTCTGCCTTGTTGGATAATCTTTCTCTTTAATGTTGTTGGCCACCTCTCCAGAAACCTGCCTGATACATCCTCACCAAACATCAGTACAAAGTCCTGTTTCATCTGTAACAGGGATTAATGGAAAATTATACCTACAGTCTGTAAATAAAAAAATATCTTTACATTGTCAAAGTAATGACATATTTACTAGTCTTTGATACCTCTGAAACGTAGAAAGTTGGACAGTATGTTGCTTGACTGCAGGGTGTCAAGGGCCATGTTTTCTTCTTCTTTCTTTAATTATTTTTTGGGGGGGCATTTTTTAGCCTTTAATCAACAGTTTTGACAGTGAGAGAGGCAGACAGGAAACATGGGATGAAGAGAGGGCTTGACATGCAACAAAGGTCTCCGGATCAGGACACGAACTGGCGACGTTGCGTTTATGTGGCATGTGCACAAACCTCTAGGCTACCAGTGCATTTCTTGTCTTCTTCTTGACTGTGTCTTCATCAGTTGAATGTTTCATCAGTGAGATTGCTTCGTTGCACTCATCTTCACCCAGCACCCTCTCTCGTCTGACAGTTGGTCATCCACACTGGTCTTCACCCAATGGTCCATCTCACGATACTTAACAATATGAAACACTCAAAACTGATGACAACTATGCACATTTGATACACATTAGTAATACAAAATCACAATTATTAATGTTACCTCCAAATAATGATTGGTCTTTAGTAGTGCATCTTTGTAGTTTAGTAGAGTTTAGAGGTTAATCCTCCAGTCCAAGTACCCAGTGCCACTCTCACCATCACAATAATGTTCCTTTGAGGGTGACAGACATTTTGTTTATTAGATGTTTTTCACGTTTAATGATGAATAATGAGGTGCATTTTTGCAAGATTTAAAATGTTTAAATGTGACTTTAGTTATACCAATTATTGATGTCAGCTACTCACATACCCGTTTTTGGAGTACAGGTAAGTGAAGTAGGGGAATAAGGTCACAATTCCTCTGGCATATATTTCTTTTAGCCATCATGGTGGTGATGTGCTGCATGATCAAAAAGCAAAGAACTTTTCACTTGAGGCTAGGAAAAAAATTGCAAATTATCAATTTTTTCCTCTCATATCAGCTACTAATATGTTCACCATATTTTTTCTGGTTCTATCCATCAGGGACTTCGTTTGATTATATTCATTTATTATACATTCTCCACCAGGTTTGCCACCAACTTGAAAACATAATAAAAAACATTCTGCATGTTAACATAACCACTAAAGTTCAGAGTACTCCAACTACTCACAAAATAAGGTAATATAACATAATATAATATAATGTTAACTCTTACTTGCTTAGCTTCTGCATCCAGATTCTGGAGTTTACTGGAAGGGCTGTCCGAAATGATGATAGTATCCTGTGAATCTGATAAACGTGGCGATAATAACTGGGACCACTCAGGAGACACTTATGTAGCAGCTGTTTCCAAAGCTCAAAAATGGGAGCAAGTCAGAAAAAGAACAGAAACAAAACAAAACAGAAAAAGTGAATATTGTAACAGTCTCCTAAATACCAGCAAAACAGGCCTAAAGTAACTCCATCCTACATTTATGGCGTCTGTCAGGTTACATTTATTTGAGTATAGCAAAGCATGTTTCAGCTCTCTGGCTGTAGTTTGTTAAACAGCTTACAAATTCCATTTGCCTTCTTCAGCAAGTGGTGCAGCAGCCTCCCCAAGCGTTCCCCGTTTCTCTGTTTTTACTGTTTTATATGTTTCTCTCCACTATGGGCATTATAGGAGACAAACTAGCTCCCGTACATTACCCTTAAAATACTAGATGGTCGGGTCTAATCGCTAATTTATCTAACTTAGCACTAGTGACACGGCATTTTGTTTACCGTTAGCTTAACGTACTGAAAAGTTTGATGGTCGCAAGGCAGCAAAAAGGAGCTTAGCAAATTATGTCAATATTACCATGTAACATTAGTAACGTTAACATGGAGTCAACTTACTACAAATACAAACACAGTCATCTTACTTACAACATACTGAAATGGCATTATAAAAACAGAATCCAGACATCTTCCTTCACTTATTTCATACTTTATCAAACTTTCATTGTAATACTGCTGGATGGTTGTAATGAGGCATCACACAAATGCACTATAAAATCGCTGAGGTCGGCTATGTTAAAATAAAACCGTAACCTTGCTGAAAATTAGGTATCGAACAACCACAAATAAGTGAAAGACATAACCTTAGTGTGAAATGACAGTGAAATTAGTTAATCATACATCATCTAATGCAATGTAACGGTAATGAGCTGACTATCCGTGCACCTGCGTTAGCAATATTAGCTAGCTAGTTAATGTTAAGGCTATGTAGCTGTAGTGTTTCAAATTAAACGAATTTCAAACATGCTAAAAAAACACACACACACAAGCCCCAATACACATTGCATTAAATTTTGATGACAAGATAATCTCAGCCCACATCAATATTAGCTAAACTGTTTAGCTAATTAACGGTGTTACGTTGGCACACAGTCACATTTGCTTCTGGAACAAAATTAAATCTTTAAGAAACATTGACAGTCGGAATGTATGGTTATTTTAACACGCTGCCTCAGTTTAAAATGTGAAATTGTTGGTTTAATAAGTGAATATGAACAACTTACCGTTGTACCTCGACATGAAGAAAATGGCGCCGTGAAAAATCCTCTCAGTTTGAAAAGTCTGTGGGTCTGTGGTGGGAGGAGCTTCAGTGCATCTTTTAACTCCGCGAATTATCACCAACACTGGGGGGCGTTTTACTCCAGCTATTGCTATAATGACTCTAATAGATTCAATACACTTTAACACTGCTGATTTAACACTGGGAAATTTACTGTGTAGAAGTTATCTTCTCACCATAAATCCACACTTGCTCTTAATTCATAAAACTGCCAAATCTAAAACTAGCCATACTGTGGTAGCTGAGTACATAATGTGACATTTCACACTGAAAATGTAATAAACATGCAACCATTTGACAAAAACTGTTACTGAAAGCTTGTTAAAAGTAATATTAAACAAACAGGCAATAAAATTCACGATGAAGATTTTGCAGCATGAGACAGTGACAACATTCAATTGAATTGTTCTCTGTGTTTTTTCTTTTTACAGTTTTGTCATATTTTGTTGTTAAAAGACACAGGCAAACTTTACACTGCATGTAAAATGAAAGTGATTCTCTCTGCTATGAGCGCTTGGAACATGCAGGCAACTGGTTCCAAACACCTGCGTAGACACACAAGCAGGACCAAAGCTGCTTCCACGTCACATTACAGTTACGGTACAGACAGGGAGTTATACTCTATATTGTGGCTACATAGTGATGTGACGTTTATGATTAAATAAGTTTCCTTAAATTTCCTAAAGCTGTCTTAGTGTCCCAGCACCGCAATACAAAGTGCTGCGAAAATCTGCGTTAGTTCCTGGTGCAGTATGGGAAAATCAGCACCTCTGGTATTTCTATAATATGTATTTATAGCAGCAACAGGAGACTTAGCGGTAATATGCTTTGAATTATGTCTGGATCAGAGTAGATATGAAATATTCATCTGTGGTCTCCTGCAGGGACAGGGACCGTTAAAAAGGCATTGATTTGACAAGCCAAACAAACGTTGATGAGGCCTGATAATCAATGGCGGCATTGATGACAGTGTGTGTGGTGGCCCTGGGCTCCAAGCGATTGGATGGGCTCACTGTGAATAATGAATGAGGAGATTCCTGATTGATCAGTGAGGTTGTCTCTCTTTCAGACACTCAGCTGGCATTTCAATTGGGCCTCTAGCACCGGTGACAACACGCTAACAACATCCCACCTGCACCAACCGAGCTGCAGGACTGGTCACAACACCGCTTCTCAACAAGAAGAAGGACAAAGTGTGAATGATACAGTCATAGAAATCTGTACAGAGTCTTATTAATCTTGTTAGTTAATGTAGGGCACATGAGAAAAACATGGGCTACAGGCAAAACCGGACAGGTGAGTCCTCAGCGACTTTAATTTTTAAAAAAAAATGTCTGGATTGTTTCTCTAGCACCCAAAGGTGTACAAATACAGTACCCCACCCTCCCCCTAACACAGGCATAACAAGCTACACACACGCACACACCCACACACACGCACACACACACACACACACACACACACCCACACACACACAGGTGACAGCAGTGCTAGGGTGCACTGCGTTTTGTCATTTGCCTGGCTTCTCCACACCAGTGCTGAATGTCAACTCTTTATTCTTTTGTACTTGGAGGAGGTGGGGGAATGATGTGGAGTGGGGGGACAACAACAACAAAAAAAACGAAAAACAAAAAAGGTCCCGAACAATGCCGCTATCTTTGCAGCATCTACTGCCACTGTCTCCTTCTCTTCACCCCCCTCCTCCTCCTGTCTCTCTCCCCCTTTGTGCTCCTCCACATTCACACTACCTCTTAGAATATCACTTAGCTCTGTCCTTGAATCCTCCTCCATAAGTGCACACACTGAGATGCACTCTGAAAAGACATGAAGAAAGAAAACAGGTGGGATGTTGGCACAGCAATGACGCAGACTGCCTGTAGTTTAGTGTTGTCTCAAGGTAACAACAGAAAGTTTCATGTCATCTATGTGGCATAGTGTAGTATTACACTTAGTGGGTGATTACTACATGCTCAACACTTTCCACCACTAACTCGTCCCTTATTTGCTTTGCATAATTGTCAACTCTTCCCATCTTCCATATCTCTGTCTCTCTCTGAACTCTGAGTTTCTCTCCCAGTGTGAGTATTTATTTCAGTGATGAGGATGATTATGTAAATGAGGGGAAAGTACATCGATTTCGCCTCAACTAATTAACCAATTTATCAGTTCTCTCTTCAACAAAGACAACCCATCATTCATTATTATTTCTCTTCTCTCCCTCCCCTGTCCCGTTTCAAAATATGCCTGTCCCACTCATATCCTTCTTCTGTCTCTAACGTTCCTCTCTTTTTTATCAACATATTCTTCACATACTTACCTCTCATCCTTATCGTCTCTATTGTCTGTATACATGTGATCAAAGTTTTCAAATTTCTATATAAATTTCCAAATATGTTTATGATGACAAGTGCAGCAGTTTCCCTACAGCTTTAAAACTGAACTGGTTAAAAGCATGCCTCATTTCATAGCAGCTCCCACCTTCTCTGGGTGTACTCTCTACCTTACATCTATCTGTGTGTGCTCTAAAGATCAATCTGCTCCCCTGTCACTATAACTCTCTCAAAGATTTAACATTTCTTTGAATGTTTGTCACACTTAAATGTCACTCAAGACTAGGGTCAGGCAGGTTTAGACAGCTTTTTTCCTTTAATAAATTAAATCATCATTTAAAAAAAGCATTTTCCATTTAGTATTTTATCTTTGTGTAATATTAAAATTTTTCAATGATCTTTTAATCATTTAAGTGTGACAAATATGCAAAAAAAAAAAAAATCAGGAAGGGGGCAGATACTTTTTCACAGCACTGTATAGTCACTGTATACAGGTCAGAATCATCATAGCTATGTCACATTGAGAGAAAGTGGAACAGTGCATTGCCCTAGTCCATCATATATGCCCAACATGTAACAGCCTTTGGCAAAGTCCCAGTATCCTCTCTGCTCCTGACAGCCAGCCTCGTCTCTGGACTCGTGCCAAACAAATTCTTTGTGAACTCCTGAAAATCTGAGCAGTCTATGCTGTACGAAAGAGAACAAGAGAGGAATGGAGAGTAAGAACAGCTAATACCAATGTTTGTTCCTCTCAATTACAGTTTTAAATGGAAATCAATGTAGCAGAGGGAATGAGCAGGGCCCTTAACGTTGGGGTGATAATCACATTAAGACAGGGTTTAAATCAACACCAGGCCTTGGCCTCTGGAGGGGGAAGAACAACACAGAAAGAGCCAAGACTTTTCAATTCTCTCTCTCTCTAGTAATCTATCCATCACTCTGATTCAACAGTTGTCTCCAGCTCCAAAACCGCTGTCTGGTTGCTGGGCTACCACCCATAAGTTTCACCATGGTAACATCTGGAATAAAGGTGGGTGGGCAAGGTGCCAGGTCAGGCCTGGAGTTTCTCTGTGGCCATAAAACTAACAAAAATAAATCTTTCTTCAACTATTCTCCCCAGCGTGACACCACGATGCACGCATACACACACCCAGTTGTGTACATCAATCCAAGTTAACCGTTTATCAGCTTCTCAGCTCCAAGAACACACTGACAGTAAGAGGCTTTTGT
>JAUBNQ010000026.1:15051920-15062621 GCA_032353495.1 Ctenopoma kingsleyae | reverse complement strand
AGATTTCAGACAGTAACAGATGTTAGATCATTATCACTTTGCACCAAAGCTGATGTGTACAGTATCACATAAAAGTAATTTACACATCTTCGATGTTTTACAGAATTTTGCTAATTTTGCTAATAAAAAGCATTGCATGAAACTTTTGACATCTCTATACACTATTAATCCTCATCATCAACTCTATAGTCGTTGCCTTTGTTTAATACACAATAACTTCATTATGGATTAATAAATCAATCACTGCTCGCTTTCTAAGAACCAATTTAGCTGGATGTCATTTAACTGTATTATTTTAGCTGGCTTGTTAGCCTGAATTATTTATGCCACCTCTAAAGAACAAGGCCAGTGCTTGCTGACTCCTGACTTGACTCAGCTTTTGTCATTTCAGTATCACAGAGGTTCACATACTTTTTTTTTTCAGCCTTATTTTTTAACCTAAATTCTGAATGACAAGGCAATGATTGTGTTGTACTGATAATCTTGAGAGTGTGTGAGTTTGGTAGAGTTGCATAAGGAGAAAGGGCTTTGGTGAAGCTGGATTATTGACTATGCAAAGCAGACTGCTGCTCTAGGACACAGACCCCAAGGGGTCACAAAAACTGTGTGTCAGTTAGTTTGTGATTCTTTGAACATTTTTTACAAAATCAGTATCAACTGAAAGTATTTCTTTGTTCTTGATCGAGTGTTAATATCCTTTCTCTATGTCATGTTAAAGAGCTCTTTATCAAAACCTAGTTTTTCATAAATTATTTTAGTTTACGATGCACAGGGAGAAATGGGGAGTAAGGATACAGCGCTCACAGTTTTTATCCCAAGTCCCCAGCAGGTCAAACTGGTTTTAGAGGTAGAACTTTTAGACATTCATTTTATGACCTTCTAATGAGTCATAGCTCATCAGAACAACATATGATTATATGATATGAATGACAAATGATTATTTTTATATTAAGATATATATGATTAAAATATTCAACAAGAAAGCAGATGAGGGAAACCAAAAGTTCACTTTTAAAGGAGCAAAACATAACTGGTATTGTAGTTAGCAGACAAATTGCAGTTAACCAGACACTCAGCTCCATAATATTAGACAGACATACTGGCGTGCAACCACACAGAGCAGGAATAGGAATGATGGGGTGGAAAGTGATGGATAAAGAGAGAGAAACTATGAGGAGCCTTGGCAACTGGAGCAGAAATGGATGGGTTGTACTTTAGGTCTAAGATATACTATCTGAAGGAAGACAGATATATGAAACATGACGGCTAGGAGGACTACCTGGGACGGAAACATAGAGGAAAAAAAAAAAGAAGACAGAAGAAACTAGTTCAGAAACGTGGTTGATTTGAGAAAAAAAGACATCAACAGAAAGTAGTGAAGACAAAGAAAACACTGATTCTGAGGCAAAAAGAAATGTAGAATGTTAGCTGAGTGAAAGAAACTATAATTTTATCTCTGACGGCCACTTTAGCTTTCAGGCAGTACATTCGTCCTGGACCTCTGCAGCATCTTACACACAGACACACACACACACAGTCACAGACACAACGACTACAACATACATCAGTGTGCTGGAAACAGAACATGATAAATACTGAACAAAATACATTTTGTCCAAAAGATTTAACATCTAATTCAGACCTGACAGCTCCCTCCATCTCAAAGCCAGACTGGTTACATTGATCCCCATACCACGCACAGGCAGCCTTGGACTTCTCCAACAGTCTCTGTCTTTCTCTCTCACACACACACAAACACAGAAACAGAGTCAGAAAAGTGAGTACTATATGAAGCAGGTTCAGCCAGCCTTAAACATCCGCACACCCAGCACTCTTAAGTAAGGAGATGTAAACTAATATCAATATGGTGCATTTTGTTAAAGCAGCCAAATTACTTGCTTTTATTACACTTCTATTTTTTGCTTGTCCATTTCACACGTCTTTACAGACTTTGTTTCTTAACTCTTTCAGTCCTTCCTTCAGAGTCTTCAAGTCTGCTGTGCTACAAGTAATCAATGTAATGTACGTGTTTATTGACATTGGTTGTGCTGAAAAGTGATTGCATTGTTGACAGTTCAATAAGGAAGTTTGCATGTGAAATGACTAAACCACGCACAACAAGTAAGTGCATGCACAAACGCACGCATGGTGACAGTTAAAGTATAAGAGCTGCATGAGATGTGTGTTTAATGTAATGGTTCAGAGTCCTTGGTTTGATAAGCCAACAATATGAACTTTGACCACTGATTCTGATAGAGAGACAAACAAAGTTGCAGCAGTGAGGATAAGGGAATGCAACTGTCTCTGGTGTTCATACACGCACAGAATCAGTCATTACTGGGCCTTTTCAAGCTCATAGATTGCAGTGCCTTAGATTATGAGTTGGCTCAATGCCCTGTAGCTAGTTCAACTATTGCTTCAGGGGGTATACAAAGAGGAAACAGCTTCCTGGACCCCTGGACTCCCAACTCTGGGACTACAGCCCAATGGTGCAGAGGCCAGGGAAACACTGACATCATTAACTCAGCACTGAGTGGCACAGAATACTGTGTGTGTCTACAAGGTACTACTCAAATGGAGATCTAAGTCTGACTATACACCTACTTGTAGGGACATATGCTTTCCTGGTACAGACCAGATACTTCAAATCATTCAATTTTAAAGTGATTTCATGGTTCTACGTTAGGTTAGGATTAGGTTAGGATTAGGTTATGGTTAGGGTCAATCCTCATGTTAGGGATGTCTTACTGTGTCCTGACCTTTGCTCCCTCTCTGCTGCTCTGCTCCTCTCAGCTTTTAAAAGCTTCACTTTACTGAAGCTTTTAAAATTTTTCAAAACTAGATATTTGCATAAAATGTGTCAGCAACAGCCCAGGTCTCTCCATGGCAGGCGTTCCCAAACGTGGTTCTCAAAAATGTCCTTTTCGTTTCCATCTATCCCTGACCACAGTAGATCCAGAAAATCAGCAGGGTAGTGGGTCTCGAGGTCCAGGTTTAGGAACACCTATTCTATGGCTTTTGAGTCTGGGCTTTGGTTTGGCCACTCAAGGACAGTGAGCGCATTTCCTGAAGGCACTCCAGCATTGTATTGGCTGTATGCTTTGGATCACTGTCATGGTGAAAGTTGAACCCAAGACTCAGGTCTCATGCACTCTGAAGTAGTTTTTTTTTTTAAGAACCTCTTATTATTTGGCCACATTCATCCTTGCTGCAGTTCTTACCAGTCTTCCTGACCATGCTTCCTAGATGTGCCCCCACGACACTTCATCGTAGGTATGGCATTAGCCAGATGATGAGCAGTGTGTGATGTCTACCAGATGTAGTGTTTGTTATTACGCCCACAGTTTATTTTGGGTCAATAGACCACAGAATCTTTGTCCTTATGCTCTCAGAGTTCTTTAAATGCTGCTTCACAATCTCGAGACTGCTGCTTACATCTAACCACTACCCTAGGCCTGAGTGATGGAGTGTTACTAAAATATTCTTCCTTCTGCCCGGTTTTCCTGTCTCTACAGAAGACCTCTGAAGTTCTGTTAGAGTAACTAGAGGCTCTGTTACTTCCCTGGCCTAGGCCCTTCATGTCCAGTTTGATGAAATAGCCAGACTTCACAGCTTGGTACACACCTGTGTTTACACATTTATATGCACAGATATGTTCAATTTCTAAACTATATTCAGTTCAATTTACTACAGCTGACGTCCATTCAAGTTCCGAACTATTTTCAGCAAACACACTGAATAAAAAAAATTAAACTAAAAAAATTTTGTTTGTATTGCTTTGTGTAGAGTGACGTTGAAAAAAAGCTTTGTTTTTTCAATTTCAAATACAATTTACAATGTGGAAAATTGCAAAAAGTGAAAGACTATAAATACAGCGACTGTAGGTGGATCTTTTATCAACACCAGTTGATGAGGTGAGTTGTAGGAAAACTGTTTGCTGATCCATCTAACCACAACAGTTAGTATACTGGTTGTTCACTGCTGCCATTGTTGTTGTTTTCTCACTAATTATGGCCTATTCAAATCAACCACAATTTGGATCTAGTGTGATTATCATTTGATCTACGTATTGGGATCAAATCTGGTCAGGATCTTGGATCAGATTGGAAACCTCTAGAATCGGGTATTAATATTGGAACTAGCATCCCAAAATATTCAATCCAATCCTTACCCTTGCAAGAGGTGTAAGTCAATGTGAGCATGTCTACACAGAGACACATATATATACAAACACGCATGCTCCACGTCAGGTCTTGGGGGACCATGTCAGAACATATTAGTGACAGCGCCCCGCACTCAACTCACTCAAGGTAACACCAGCCCAATTTGTTTCCCTAATAGCTGGTATATTATTCACTCAGTCATTCACATACACACACACACACCACACACTAAGGCTTATCATTATACAAGTATACCCTTGAGTGGGCCTCAAGTTCATCCATTGGGGGTGCAGAGAGAGCCTGGTTGATATTAGGAGAGAGGTCACATTGCACTGTAAATACGCTTTGTCTGCTTATTCATTTATTTACTACACCCTCCTATCACACCACTCAGCTTGTCAGCAATAGAGAGGCTGGAGGTGGTGTAGTCTGAGTGTGGGCAATGTTTGTTTGGAAACATTTTGATGATGGATAACTTATGACCGAAAGTCAATTACTTTGTTTGAATTTCATATATCTGAATTAAGAAATATATCTTTGTCTATATGCCCACCCATGCACAAGCCCACCGTAGCATGTCCCTGTGTTGACTGTAGCAGTCCTGTCCCAGTATCGACCTCATGCTGTTTAATATTCATAAAGTCTATTTCAGCAGCTTCAGTTGCTGTAATGCTGCGACGCTCCCACCCTCCAGCTAAATCCATTCTCATTGATCACCATTGATTTTCCTAAATGCGTATTGATCCCATTCAAACTCACACTCAACTTCCCTTCAAAACACACTTGTCTCACAATTCACTTACAAATGAAGTCCTTTCCCCCTCTGGTATTTCATCAAAGTGATTATTTTTTATCTTTTTTACCATTGTGCAATTACTGTCCTCGCTGAAACCAATAAAAGTTTATGTCTGCTATCGGCTCTAGACGTTATATGAGATATGTCACCCTATGATATTAGTTTTACCATCAGAAATCAGAGATGAAGGTGTTTGGGATGGTCGAAAGGTGCTTTGTCATACATTTACCTGTTACAGATTTTATTTTTATAACAATGCTTAAAGCAAAACTAACATCTTCATTACTTAGATCGGTTACAGCATGTTTGTATTCTGGTTGGTGGAGACATGCTGTGTGCTCAAGAGAGACAGCACTGGTGTGTGTACTGAGCTGTATCTAGGCAGAAGTAAACTGATTTAAAGCAGTGACTTAAAATGAGCTGAAGACTGTAGAGTGATCCAGTCTAAGTATAGCAGCAGACATTAGGAATGGAGAGAAATGTTTTTTTTTTGAGACTTCCATCTCTTCATTCCTCCCATGTCTCTTTAGGGAGCCTGTGGTCGCTCATCTGCACGGCTAATCATACCATTGTGTTAATTATCGCTTCACAGCTAGCCCCAAGGAAAGACATGCACAATAGTACTTGCTCACACAGACATACTTCTCCTCTCATAGATGCACATTTAAATGCAGTCACGGTGTCCTCCTTGGCTGTCAACCAACCTCCGATTTATTTTGTCTGGGGGAAAAACTGCAAAACTCTAACACACACTTATCTCTTACCTTATCTATAGCGAGATGGATACACCTGAACCCAGCAATTTGAAAACACACACACACACACAGTGATTGCATTATTCATTCCCCCAAATTGGGAGCACCAGTTGTGTGCTCACACACAATAAACAGAGATGAATTCATCGGAAATCTCCCAAGTGCAGAAAATATGAAAAATTTAATCATACCACAGAATAAAAATTCATAAGGAAATGTACAAAATCAATATTTTATGCTACTTACTGTACCTATTCTTTATTACAAACCTATTCAGGAACAAGCATTAAAAATTTAAGCTGACAGAAAAGACAGGAGGGAGGAGAAACGACGGTTAGAGAGGAAGAGGGAGGAGGGTACTGCAAGGGACCTGTGAGTTCAAAAGCAATACTGTTCCATTCATGTTTAAAGGCACATTTTTGTTTCTCTAACAGACACTGAAGCAGTTTTGAAACAGGCAGAAATGCTTTGATAGATTGAGCGTTCTGAGCAGCCAAGGCACCGTCAACATAAATAGCGATAAAGAAGTGGGGGAAATGTTTTCAACTGGAGTTTTCAAGGTTATGGCCCACAGTGATGATTTGAAGGCACCACTTGCTCTGCTGCTCTTCTGTTTAAGCATGGACCATTGCATGTGTCCACAACATGTTAAAGAAAATACTTTTGTATGTATTCATACCATGCTGTATGTTTTACAGAAAGCTATGTTCATGCATTAAGGCCGATACAGAATGCACATTGTATGATACTGTTAGCTTATCTATTCTACACTTTCCTGCTTTATATCATTTATACCTGACCTCATTAACAGCACTTTACACACATTATCTGGCCTTTAACCTCCCTTTACTCCTTCACTACCATCCAACTCCAGTGTTTTACCTGTTTCTTAGTCACATTTATGTCACTGTAATAATAGGTTATTAAATTCTTTCACTTTTGTTTTCATTATCCACAGTTTAATTAAACATCTTGTCAGTTTTTGGCAAAAACTGTTTAAGATTAATTGCAGAGTTAAGCATAAGGAGAACAACACAAAACGGCTGAGCAATGGAAGAAAATAAAATACCTCATAAACTGTCCATATCCCAAGATGATAATTTCCCCATAAATGGCAAATAAAAGGCAAATGAAGGACTAGTTTTATGAACATTTGACTGTGAAGTCAAAAACCTCTCTCCAATCACAAAATTTACAGTTATTTTTATAGAAAGTTAAGGAGCACAGAGAGTGACAGAGTTTCATCACATCCGTCAAACGAGTGGAGACACCTCATGAGGGTGTTTTAAAGGAAAAGGGCTTCCTTGTTATTTTATCTGCCCTCAGTATGTATATATGTAAATTCCATATATCTGTGCTATATTTTAACCATGATGCAGGGTGATGTTAGTCATTTGTCTGTCTAGAATTTGTGCGGAACATGTCTGCGTACCCATACACCTGACTACAGTATAGAAACTAATGCAAGTCCACATCCATATGTGTCTTGGAGTATGATCAAGGCTTTGGTTCATGCTGATTTCTTTAAACAATTTATTTTATAGTTTGTTATTTTTAATTTTTATATGAAATAAGATATACAGGTTGTTCAGATACCAAATAACCAAATAACTACAAGGTCCACCTTTAGATCTGTTGCACTGTCATGCCTTTAAAATGTAAATATTTAGAGCCATCAATGAAGAATCAGAACATGCATCCCCTCCCTTCTAATGTGCACAACCTTGGTTTCATCTTCAGGGAAAAAAAAGATACTTCTTTACTTAAGATTTCTCCATTATGCCTGACTATCTTAAGGAAAAAGAAATATCTGTGACATTTGTTTTCTGTTTCTACCCTTCTACTCTCACTTTTGCTTTAATGACATCTTGCTTTGTTAATTTGATATTTTACTTTTTGAGACAGGACATTATGTAAAAACATAATCCAAGCAGGAACCGCACAAAAGAAGTAATTAAATTTACTTAAAGTACAATCAAAGGCATGAAAGGTCATTTCTATTTTTCAGCTGATTGATTTATTGACTGTGAAGTTTGGTTTTGTTGTTTGGAAGTTGTTTACAAACTGAAGTCCAAACACATCAGCCGGCTGGGCCCTGTCTGTGTAGAGATAGTTTCTTCAGGCATGATTTTCAGGAATCCATTAATATATCGAATTCTGGTAAAATATAAATTACACAATTTAATGTTATACCTCTTTCTAAATTTGACTGGAAGTCTTGCTTTGTAGGAGATCACTGCACACTGTATAAACAAGTGTGCAGTTGTTTTGTGGTTGTCAGGTACCCAGTGCTAGTGTTGCTTTGTGGTACATTTAGTGTTTTACATGAATGTTCACTGTGAGTTACATGGGCAACTACTTCAACAATACAAACAAACACACACAAATAGACAAAAACAGAGAGTGAGGCAGAGATGAATCTATTCTCTCAGAAGACTCTAATGGAAAAAAGATGTTGTGCTCCACAGAGATCATGTCCAGACAGTTAACTTACAACTGTGACTCTATTCAACTACTCAGTATCTGTGTAACTTCTCACCAAGGATAATCAGTCTGGATTCATGATCAATGTCAATTATCCATTAATAAGGGCAGTCCAAAAAAAAATAAAAAAGTTGTTCATTATCCTCTGATTCTGTGTCTTGCTGATAGACATTTCCTTCAACACAATCTGAGTAGGAAATCTGTCCCTCTCCACCTCCATATATGTGTTTGCACAGTCTTGAAGTCCCTTAAGGCAAAGACACAAACGTACAAAGCTGCACCCTGCCTCTCATCCCTGTGGTAGCCTCTTATCTTCTTCCTCTCCTCCCCTCCTTTGTCTCCCTCTCTCCCAGTGCATGTGTAGTGCAGGGCCCAGGGCCCCTGCCTCTAATTGCTGGTGAATGGAGTATTTTCATGGGGTGTTAGGCAGGGCCCTCCCCTGGATTAGCATGCTTACACTCACACGCACAAGCACGCACGCACACACACAACATGTACTCAAATACACAAATGGATTAGTGTGTTCACTCATGGGGAGAGGAGGCTGATTTGAGCCGACAGCAGCAGCCCTTTGGAGAAAGCTCGGGCAAGCCTGGTAGATTTTCTAGCACACACACGTGTGCACACAGAAAAATAGAGAGAGAATAAGAGAGAAACACATCAAAGTTGCACTCACTCATGTGAACACACACACACACACACACACACACACACACAATCTCAGCTCCCAAGTGAAGGCCTTATGCTGCAGAAGACATATGGGGTGAATCATGTGTTAACAGGGAGTACTGATTAACACATCTGGAGGGAGCCAGTAGTGGGTGAGGGTCAAGAGAGGGTTGGGGGGTGAAATGGGGGAGGCAGATAAAATACAAAGAGGAGGCAGAGGCAGAAAAGGACAGAAGAAGGAGTAATAGTAGGAGTAATCCTGATTCATTGAGCCTGATCAGCTCTAATAAAAAAGACCAAACAGGAAGAGAACAAACCTGGAGAGTAAACACACAGCGAGGAATGAGGGACTCTCCACTCATCTCCCCCAGGCCCCGTCCTATGTGTCATGACAGAGGCAGTCAGCTGTGCCACAGCACCATGCTCACCATATGTCAGACTGTCTACCCCAAAACTCAAAGCATACATGAACAAAACGCATTAAGAAGCATTGAACAAAGAAAAAAAGAACAAAAATTAAACATAAGTTTATTACCAAACATTTAAATTATAAAAAATAAATACAGAATTATTAGAACAGTTATTATGTCGGTTTTTAGTTAAAATGAGATATTGACTATGTGACACATACTTAAAAATACTTTTAGTACACTGTGTAAATAACCCAAACTGGTGCTAAAATGATTGTTAGTGTATTTATATTCTGCTACATATTTGGGAAATATGTGCTGGATATTTTCCTCAAAAGGTATCCCCCAATGTTTTGGGGGTTTTTTGTTGGTTTTTTCAAATTATGTTAGAAAGTTGATCAGCCCAAACTGAAGCTATTGGATGTTCTAATTTCTAATTAAAGGTACCCCTTCATGTTGTTTTGTCCATGTTGCAAATCTGATTGACTTGAGTGTGTTGTCACCGTCTCTGGGGTGGGTCGTACTGTTATGTGCTGCTCTGTGCCGATTCATATCTTTTCATTTTCCATAGCCAAAAAAAACCCTGAAAAACGCTGCCTTTGCATAGTATAGCGTCAGGAACAAGGGACCCACATGAAATTCTGTTGACTTTCTGTGTGACTGCAAGAGGGCAACCATCTTATATCTTTACTGGTATCTGTATCCATCTGTGGTTTTACCACCAAAACAGCATAGTTGTGTTTAAGCCACTGTGACGTGACATAAACAGATACATATCTGCGGTCATAGTCACTTTAGAACAGAATCAAGCAATCACACTGGCACTAAGCCCAGAGCCCACATACAAATTTAGCACTGCCAACTTACACAATATGTTTTATAGCACCTGTTCAGGGCAATATGTTTGCATGGTTGTGGCTGCTACTGTTGATGTTTTACACATAACTAATTGCTGTTACAGAAGGCAAGGTTAGGTGAAAGGTTTGCAGAAACAGATGGCACTGCGTGCAAAAGACACCATATTACAGACCATTTCTCCATAACAAAGTGTAGAGTTGTTATGTAGACTTAATTACAACTCCATAACAGCTGTAATCCACCTGTATTTGGAGAGGTTTTGTATAAATATTATATGTGTGTGAAGGCTTAGTCTATCTGTACTGTGTTACAAATGCAAATTCTCACACAATCATAAGCAACCACGAGATTAAGCAAGATAGTCCCTGTCTTGGTGCGCTTAGTGCAACACCAGCCCTGGAAAAAGAGACAGAAAATTGTATTTCATCCTACACAAATGTTGATTTTTTTCCCCAAGTTTCCTGTATCATCATACCATGAAGTGTTTAGGTGGAAACCATCACGTTGGAGGATGAGGATGAATGCTGTAATATTAACACACCACTTGTTTGACAATTAAGAGGCAT
>JAUBNQ010000026.1:15015804-15027954 GCA_032353495.1 Ctenopoma kingsleyae | reverse complement strand
CACCTTTATTCTACAAAAAGTAAAAAAAATGTTGTGTGTGTTTACATAAAGTCATTTTTGAGCTAGTATGCCCTTATTTAATTCTGTAAACTGTCAGACACACATGTATCACCTAAAAGAGTTCAGTATCAATAAGGCTATAAAATACACTTAGCAGATTACCATTCGATTGACTTTCAGATTCTGGGCCAGAAAGATAAACTAAACATCTATGGCACAATATCTTGTTCCCAGATGCATGAATGCCCCATTCTGAATTTGTTACTGCTCTTATGCAACTGCAAAAACAACATCAGTTCAGATGCCAATTACCGTAGTACTCAGAGCCATTTGGCATGTTTAAGGCTCTGTCTCAATTCAGAGGCTGCATCCTTCGAAGACTGCGACCGTTTGTGTCACAGCGTTAAAACAAGGCTGCTGCATTTCAAAGACTCCTTCAAATGCAGCCAAGAAATGTTTCCTTCTTTCCCTGGGCAATGACTATCCATAGGTGGATCCTTCACGACCAAGGCCATAAAATATAATAAATAATAAAAACTGAGACACAGCTGTAAAGAAAGGTTTCTACTACTAAACAATTAAAACTGATGGCCATAAAACATATACTATTCTTGAATTATCTGAAACAATCCTGTGTTTCTGTGTTGAGTAATAGAGGATATCATTAATATCAATCCCAGGGAGAACCATTGGAGTCCCAGGCTCTATTACAGTTTTTCAACTTCATCCACAATATTCCAACATGGTTATGACACAAACTAAAAGGTCTCGAGTGTATTAATGTGGATACAGCAGGTCAAACCACAGCTTCTGTGTATGTGTGTGTGCATGTGTTCAGGTTTCTGACAAGTGGGACTAGAAAGCAGCTGAAAAACCTCACATGGCGAGGTGATGCCCACATAGCACATAGATATTGTATGCATGTTTTTTGGGGGGGGTTTTTTATGGACATGCACCAGCAGGCAAACAAAAAGACCACAACAAAACAAGCACAAGGTCTGTGATCTCCAAGAATGAAATGGCTCAAGTACAGTGTGTAATTCAGTGATTGAAGTGTGTATGAGCCCTCAATGCACTATTGTCGATCTTTTCACAGCACACACAAAAACAAAAACACATAGACACAGTGTGCAGCCATATGGCCAGATCATGAACATAATGAGAAACACGTCTGGAGATTCTAATAGAGTGGGAGTGAGGAGGGGGAGGAGAGATGCTATGAGACAGAAGGGGAGAAGAAGAACAAATTGCTAAGTGGGACTGAAAACCAAACATGCACATTTGAGGCAGAATAAGACTTCTTACTCAGACAACAAGTGAGTGAAAACTGAGCAAATAGACTGCAACCCCAGAGAGGCTCACATTTCTCACACGTTCTCCTCTGGCTCAATCCCACATATGAAAAACATTCCCCTGCATTTGGTGTCAGCCTGAGATTTAACTCAATATCTTAGTGTCACAAAGATCAGGCCCAGTGTGTTAGAAAATGTCGTTAATGACATGAGAAGTTTTTAAGGAAAATCATTTACAGAAAAAATGACGTGTTTCTCTGAAATTAATGTTGTAGTTTTACACAGCTGAATCATTTTTCCTCTGAATCATGTTTTTTGTCACTGTCTCATCAGGGTTTTTTAATGACTACCTCATATGTTCATTCAAAAGTGAACAAGTTGTCCCATTCGTTATGAAACTGAATAGAAAGTCATCAACAAACCTTAAAACAATATACAATATTGAATTAGTGCCCCCATGTCTTGATATGGCCAAGGGCTACGTGGGATTTTCTCTGAACTGTGGTGGATGTTTTGTCTGGGCACTGAAAAATAACGTTTGTTTATGGAAAGTGTTAGAGCAGAGGGGGAATTTCAAGTGGTGTAACATGTTTTTGTCCACATTCAGTGGTAAGTCTAAAGACCCCTGTCAATACACACACACCCCTCCCTTTTCTATTCCCAACTGTTTCTCTCTTACACACACACACAGACTATCAGCAGTGTTTATGACACTGAGAATTACAACATAACTACCACAGCCCTTACACTCGTTTACTGGAATGTGGACTTGGAAAGACTCCACAGAGAGAACAACAAGTACACTGCAGCCTTCAACTGCAAATGAATGTACATCACTAAGTCACAGTAAGTTAAACGTCAACAAAACACAGGTTTAATAAAAAAAACATTTGAAAATAACAGCAATGTCCGTTTTACACCGTGCAAGTAAAGTCAAGATGTGCTGGCACAGACAAGGCCAGTGCTCAGTGAAACACAGATGTGATGGCTTGAGCCATGGTCACATGGAACTGCTTTCCCAGAGTGTCACGAACTAAGAATGTAGACTCAGCTGGACACTGCAGCACCTACCTGTTGACTCACACTGATGACATCATTATGACTATTCTGGTCACATCAAACCAAGGGCAGTAAGAAAAAGAGAGGGTGGGAGAAACACAGAGAAAAGTGAGAGACGGGGAGGAGAATAATGTGGGCGGTGGTGGCGCGGGGATCAGATCACCATTAGATCATAGCCTGCAGGTCCACCGGGACAGGTCGAACAGCTGGGTCAGCAGATCCCACACCTGCATGAGTGAGATCTAGTGCTGAGTAGGAGGACTGATGACTGGTGCTGGAGAATTCATGTGACTGGCATGGAGAAGTGTGTGCTTTTTGGAGTATAAGCAACATCAAAAGAGAAATTGCAAAAGAGAGAAGGAAGAGGGGTGATGCTGAGTGTGTTAGTCTGTGGTGTGTATTGTACATTACACACACACACTGAGCCTGAATGAGTGTGCATCTGCATATGAGTAAGCGCATACAGTACGCTATGTAATCAAGACAGAAGAGTGTGTATGCATGTGTGTTTTGTGAACATTCATAACCAGAACTACGTGCTGCTGAGTAAGTCATATCTGTTCATTTCCTCTGTAAGGCTTCTAAGCACCACTGATGTGGTCACACAACAGGCTGGTACAGACCAAACCAAGCCCAACCATACCAAAGCAGACCAGGAAAAACACACAGCTCGCCAGCTGCCACCCGCCAACTCATGCACAAGTCTGTTGGTCCAATCAAAGCTTCCACTTAGGGGAAGACAGTGGCTTTCCAGGCAGAGCCACATCCCAGTCCAAGAAGGAGCTTTCTGCACCTGGATTAAGACATGTATGGTTACACTTAAGACTGAAATCAGACAGACTAACAAGTAGGCCATGAGTGTACAGACAGACTGAACAAAACCTTCACTCACAAATATGAAATTAGATTTTGTTTCAAAATTAACTTTGCATAAGAACAGATGAATATCAGGCTGATAATGTAAACACACCATGAGTAAAAGCTGAGTGTTCGCAACAGTGCACATGACTATTCCCAGTGAATCACCCGCTGCTACTACTGCATCCTCTCTTCAAACTGGCAATCCAAATGTATTTTCAGATGAAAAGTGAGCTGCAACATTAGCACTCAAAGATGCATTCATATGCTTCTAATTTAGGCTCAATGAGTTTAGCCCTGCTGATTTAAACTACACCCACATACCTCACCTTATCCAAATAATTAACCCACACATTATCACAAAGACATCTGCTCAAACATGTACACATAGTCTAAAGGATTATTAGGTTAATCCAATGTATGATTCACAATATTTACATATGTGATGTTTTTAAATTGGTTTTAGGAAACAGCTGTTTATCTAGCTCATGTGTATATCAGCACATACTCTCACACCTCAAGTGTCTGCAGGCAGCAGCTCCTTTTGAGCTGGCATAATTTTGCCCATGGTCAAAAAGCCCCGGCCCAACATTAAATTTACTCCTTCACCTGTCAGTTTCTCCCAGCAAACTCAAGAGCACCACAGCAACCAGACAAAATAGAGAGCAAAGGAATGAAAGAAACCAGGCACTAGTTTGTCTGTCTGCAGGATTTTATAGGAATATGCAAACAAAATATAACAAAAAGAGGAATCAATGGGGATTATGGACCTAGTTTCACAAATTCATTCACTTCAAACCTATTTTCAAAATACTCACAATTTTGCATTGACACATAGAGAAACACAGAGCAACACGCTATTTTGTGGTGAACAGTGACTTAACTGAAAGCACTTTTCACAGTCAACACAGAAAAGGATGGGACATTACACCAGACCCCCCTATAGCCTGTCAACATGTCTAAAACTAAAGGGAATCCCTTGAACTTGTAGCGAAGTACAAAGCTCACACAGTCAATTAACTGATCAGTTGAAAGACAGAAATGTAATGTTGACTCCTCAAATGTCAGGATATGCTGCTTTTCTTTTACATTCCTTAATTGTAAATTGGCTACTATTGGATTTTGTTGTCATCCCAAAAAAGCATATCTGGAAGATTATGATGAGAATATTTCCATTTTTTTAAATATTTTATATACTCAGTGGTTAATAGGTTAGTAAAAATTAAAAGATTAATGACAATAGTTGATCGTTACAGACCTGGAGAGCCCTATAGCGTACAGTTCATTAAATGACACAGTAAATTCTCATTCACACTCATTATCTTAATATAAATATTACATAAAAAATATATAAAAAAGATTTTATATTTCCAATTCAACTTGAAATTTCTAGTTTTCATTGTAAGAACTTATAAGCATTAGTTGTTCTGACTTTAAGTCTTAACTTAAAATGATGAGTTGAATGAATGAATGTGTTGAGTTCACTCAACTCATAACAATAAGTTGGTTAAAAAAAAAACTTAGTAGATTTCCTAGCATGTATTGTTTGAGTTAATGCTCTCCAAACAGTTTTCTTTTTGGTAGTTTAAAGAAAACAGTCATGGTGCAAGCTTGCTGTGTGTCTTTAATACATACATACATAGTTTTTTAGTTTCACACAAGTAAAAACTAACCATGATAAAGGTTGGTGTTTAATTCAGTGCCTTCCCCCATACTCTGTTTTGCTAAAGTTGCTGGGAGCAGCTTAATGTGATCATTATGTACTGTCTGTGGTACATTATGACTCCAACAGAAGCCAGTACATCATGTTAGCTGCACAACTATGGTTCTTTCTGTCAGTTTTAAGAGCAAACTCTTAAAATCAACTGAGAAAGTTTTAGTGGGTGTCTAAGTTTACAGAACTACTAATAGTGTTACATAAACATTAAACCAATAACACCGATGTTCTAATGAGGATGACATAGATTTAAGTCCAAACCACTGTCTAACTTGTTCAACAGACTAATAAAACTAAATCAACCGAACTAGGACACAACATGCTATATTTAATCAAGATAACATTTACTTGTGGTAGAAGAAAAAAATTCATTTGTTTACTTGACATGAACGTTTAAGGCAGCCCTTCGACTATTTAAGTTGAAACAACAACTTATATACATAAAATTAAATGCCAACAATGGGAAAACTGATTAACCATTAAAGGTTTCTCTTAAAAGTTAGCTCTAGTAAGAATAATAAAAAAAAATTGTGTGCATAATTGGGGCAAAGTGATGAAATTATTTTGTGTAAATGGGAAATTTCTCTTTGGTACACTTGCTGATGTAAAAAATTTTGGTGCGGCTGCGTCTTTGTCCCCGATTTCCTTCAGTTCAACCTGTCACATACTCTATCTTTACCCATCCCCTTGTCCTTGTTTAGGGTGTAAATCCCTGTATATCATGTCCCTGATGTCCCACCCTTCTTCCCCTTTCTGCCTCTAACTCTCTCTAATTGCCTCTTTTACCCTCTAGCCTGATCCAGTCCCACAGAACATTGAATACAGCAGCTCTCTGTAGACTGCTGGGAATCCATGTGGACAGGATAAGAAAGCTCATCCTATATCTGCCAAGGGCCCCTAATGCATTAAGGCCAGTGTGCCACAATTCCTAGATGACAGAAGCTCCCTGGGACATGAGACACTTCCTGGCTGAACAGATAAATTCTGAAGTAACTAGAAGGCTGATCGGAAAAAATTTAGACTTATCAAGTCAAGTAGCACTTTTGTGGTTTGGCTGGTGATAGTGACCTTTACTAGTCCTTATTATACTGCCCGTTTGAGGCAGTATTATAGGAGCATTAAGGTAAAATCCAGGATGGACTGCTATGGTTGACCATGTGTTATGCCAGCAGTGGTATTAGTAAAAGTGCCTGGACATCACATTAAATGTTACGCCTCTACTACTGAGACGCTGGCAGCTGCCATTCTGCATTCTGCCCGCTTTGTCTTGTTTAGTAAACAAGCAAAGCAGAGATAATGAAGGGTCAACTTAAAAAGTTATGTACTGGGATGTCTGTCTAAAAAGGACTATTAAACCAGGGAGACCTAGGTTAAATTTACAGTATAATCACAATGCCATGTAGGCCAGACCACAGTCAATCATAGACATTACACAGCACAGCCAACTGTCAGTGTTGGTGTGTAAGCACCCTGTGAAACCAGAAAACACAATAACCTAACTACTACAGGCGACTGTAAACACACTAAATGTGAAAACTGGTTCAATTAAAGGGTCTGAGGGCATTCATGTTGTATCTGTAACAGGTGCAGATAGGCTTAGAGAGCAGTTATGGTTTATGTAACCTGCTTGCCCTCCCCATACCCCCCCCCACACACACACACCCCCACCCTCACATACACACAGAGGGAGAAGGGAGAAGTGTTGGCATTGCTGTCTTTTGGTGTTATGAAACATTGGGAACAGAAAGTTGAGCATGAATTCACACATGTTGATATCTTTTACCAGATACTGATTATTTAACTTTTATTATTTAACACTGGTGCACATTTGGCTCTCTCCGAGAATACATAATAAAATAATAATTTAATAAAATACTAATAGCCATATGTATGTGGACACCTGAACATATGTAAAGTAATGTGCCTTGCTTCTGTATTCATGTGTGTCAAGATGACCATTTTTGTGTTGAATTTATTTTTATGTGTGCGTGTGTGTGTGTGTGAGGCCAAAACAGAATGAGAGTGAGACAGAGAAGGAGGGAGGGTGAGAGCACACTGTGATCCTTAATAAGTGCACTCAGTGTATGATACAAATTCCTACAAGGTGGAGATAAATATACAACCGTCCCCCAGTTCCCCTCCACATTCCTCCTCCTTTCTTTCTCCTGTCCTCCTACACATCCTGGCCCTTTCATGTGCAAAGCAGATGGAGTCAATTGACATGCTAATGAGACAAGGGCTGCTTCACAGCAGTCCTGGAGCCACATCACCACACACATACACGCACACGCATATGTGTATATAGAGTGAGTTCGATACCGGCATGCATATTTGAGCAGGTCTTCCACGCATTGAACCACCCATCCACTTAACTGCACACAAACAAGAATATTTCCCATGTAATTCAAACTGCTAATTATTTTTTTAAAAAGAATGTAACTAATAATAATTTTGCAGCAGACAAAAATCATTGCTCCATCATTGTACAGCCCAAGAATATATAGAATCACCCACTTCAAGAAAAACAAGTAAAATATCATGATGCTGATTGATACGTGTCAATCAAAAAAAGTTCATATCTTGTTGGTAAAGGCTTGTCCTGTAGAGACATACAATTGCAACATCAGATATCTGTACTGTTGAATGGAACTCTTCCCCCATTCAGAAAGCCAATGTGAAAACTGGAAAAATATCTCAGGAATAAGCTTTTATCATAGAAGCATCTTAAAAAAAATAAGCAAAAAGACAAATGTTATGAATTACATTTTACATTTAACACAACAAATCTGAAAATACAGTGTAATTCATTTTAGAAACTGCTGAATTGGCAAGGTCAACCCGGTTGTAGCAGCATTTGGTTTGGTCGTTGCCGACTTTAAGGTCAAATTTTACATATCAAACACCACACTGCCATTAAGGGACAAGTTTAGGTTGCATCTGGATGTGTGGGTGGTATAACGGTTCATACCGAAAACCAGTTTTTATTTTTGTTATGATTTGGATTTTTCATATACTGGAATACCAGTTTAAACAGCCTAACTGAAGCTTGTTGAACATGATGACACAGAAGAACTTTGTGACGTGTCTGATATGACACAGTAAATATCATGATAAGACCACATCTCTAATACTGTAATGTTGGCAGCTGTGGTAAATGAACAGTGGGATGGTATTTTGCTGTCCTTACAAAACTTAGAATAAAATAGTACTGCATTGCAGTTTTATGCCTCCGCTAACCAGTGACGGAGTTCATACAGATGTATGTCCACAAAAGTTTATGCATGAGTCCAAGCAGAGGTTTGTGCCAGATGTTATGACATTCCTTCTAGGTGTTTCTTAGATATAGCATTGACAAGAATGGGACATACATAAGGCCACTTATGTCGTCCGCGACATAATGTCCGCCAAAGGTGACAGTGTGTGTATACTTACTTAAGCACTTACACTGTATTAAGTGTATTTGCAGCATTTTATTTTACAGTACGAGTGTGTATCATGTACAATATGTGTCTTTCACCAACATCTTTTCTCACTCACGCAAACCTCTTGATGACTCCTAGCATCGCTCTTGAAAGCCTGGGTCGTTGATGGGTGAGTGCACTGAGCAGCACTTGAGGCCAGATTAACAGGTGACATTTACGAGAGTGTGTGTGTGTGTGTGTGTGTGTGTGTGTGTGCGAGAAAGACTGGCAGGGGCATGAGTGATTTAGGGCTCCGTATCAGCAGACAGGAGTCAACTACTCCCACTACTCTCCACCCTAAAGGGCAGGCTTTATAGCTAGATCCTGATATATGCCCTTACACAGAAACTTTTATTTAGGAGCCCACTGTTAAACCCCCATCTCCCCTACCTCATTATTTATGAACGTATTAAAAGACTGGTTTGGTGTTACTCACTGGTTAGTTACATTTTATTGGAAATGTAATGAACTAACTAAATTTGGCCTGTTCCCACATTTCTCTTGTTTTGTAGGCATTTTGTTTAGACTCTAAGCTCAGTTCTTCCTATTCTTTTCTAATTGATAACTGCTTTTAAAAAGAGATTATATGCTAAATAAGAAGCACATACTTGGGAGTAGTGGAATTGCATTCTATGTATGACTGTATTTTTATTCATATATCCACGTTTTTCTGAAAAAAGTGTGGACATGCCAGTAGGGCAACAATATTAAAATAGTTACAGAGCTGACAATTACTCTACAACACAATTAAATATGCCAATAAGATTTTTCTGGAGCTACGGAGACATCTTTAAATGACTTAAATGATAGCCCAAATACAAAAGATTATCATTTTACAATGATATAAAAATAATAAAAGAAATATCTCACATCATAGAGGTTGCTGGTATTATCAAAATAGTTTTCTGTCAAATGCATAATCAGTTGTTTATCCACTTTTACTGACACTGCATTGTAATTATAAAAATAGGCCATGTTCCACGCTTCACAAAATTTCATCCATCCTCCATCTATTATCTTACCTGCTTTTTCTGTTAATGGTCACCTGGGTGCTGAAACCCAGGCAGCGTGCACCCTGGAGCATGGAAAATGACGTTGACTGA
Organism: Ctenopoma kingsleyae; assembly: GCA_032353495.1. Taxonomy (NCBI): domain Eukaryota; kingdom Metazoa; phylum Chordata; class Actinopteri; order Anabantiformes; family Anabantidae; genus Ctenopoma; species Ctenopoma kingsleyae. The sequence goes on along the minus strand of JAUBNQ010000026.1, from coordinate 15,018,464 downwards.
GGTAAGTCATTCTCAAACACTGCTCCGACAAGTTAGGCTTATATCAGGCCATATCATTACCTGCAATTGTCAACTACAGACAACATCTATTTTAAATTAGAGATTCTGAGCAAATTTCAATTATAAATTAAGACAGTGACGCTTCTTGTTTTTCCTTTGTGGAGTTCTGCCTCACGTAATACATAATGACATTAATGTTATGTGAGATACATGATGTTACGATACCGATTTCAAACATTGTCAAATAGTCTATGTAAGTACTGCAAGTAATCTCAGTAGCATTAACATACCAATCAAATATGTGCTCATAACAGCCAACGATTTACTAATTCCTTTCTTATCTTATTATTACTCTGACACACTAAACCTCTTTAAATATTCATTATAAAAACTAGTGGCACTGTGGAGTGATCTCTTTCCAGGAACAGGTGGAGTAGGAGGGCCATGCTCCTCCCATCCTCTGACCCTGGAGACAGTTAACTGAGCTTGGGCAGGGCCTTTATACACTGCCCCTGGCCAACATAGACTGGGCATTTGCCATTTGAATAGATCAATGCTGTTTTATTTATTCATCTTAGCCTTGATGAATTTCAGTGAGCCTTTCAATGCAGTCCCCAGGCTCTGGTCGGCACTGAAGACATTTTACACTCTCTTAACCCTACTCTCATTTCCTTTTGTTATACTCTAGCTGTTCTTTTTCTTCTGCTCATAGCTGTAGTAGTTGCCAGCATCATAACATCTCCATTATCAACATCACACCTGTTTCCAATTGCATACATTCATAGTCTCTTTGAACTACTTCATTACATAAACTTTCCCTGATGAGTCAAAAAGATCATAATATAAATGAACCTGAATGAGTCATAGCTCAGGGCAATGCCCTAGTGCACTGAAGTGTGTGACAGAGAATGCAGTGAGGTATAGGTGGAGAGCAGAAGGGTGTTAATTTATGACTAACACTTAGACACAGGATCAATTGCCAGCAAATGTCCACAGCCTCATAGTGGGCAACATACTTTAGACATAACTTTAGAAATATTCTGAATAACCCCACCCTCTGCCAGCATGCATGTTTATTTTTCATTTACCTGTTATGTTGACATGTTTTAGTTTTACAGGATGTCTCCCAAAACAACTATGGTGCTTGTTCAAATAAAGGATATGAAAAATGACTGAAAGATACAATTAGTTGTGATGAAACAGACTTTAGTGTGAAGTTGTTTCAAACCCTTTGGTAATGTGCACGTAATGAGCACCTCATCAGGACATTATCAGTCTTTGTAAGATTCACTATCAGTTATATCTATACCATGCGACACTTGGCGTAAGTGCACAAATAGTGCAAAAATAATCCACAAAAAAAGCACAAAAAGGAACAATATTTAAAAAGCTGTACACAGGGTGCTGTCTGAAGTCCCATAAAAATAAAAATACAGTTTTTGAAATTATTCACTCACACACATAGTATTATAACTGACAAATGAGTTACTTGAAAAATTCTGATCTCCTTAAGATGGTACACAAAATAATGTGAGCATTTCATAATTAAAGAGTGGGAAGTATTTACTGAAACAAATGACACTGAGGGAGGACATATTTCAGTTTGTACTCTTCTTTAAACCAATACTTATTGTCATATCCCTTTTGTTTTTATTTATTCTTATTTAGACTGAAATTTGACGTTCTGCTAATGCTGTTGAATTGCTTTGAAAACTAGTCCAGGGCTGAATGTTAGCCGTTGTCTGTAGTTGACAATGGCAGGTAATTATATGACCTGATATAAGCCTAACTTGTCGAAGCAGTGTTTGAGAATGACTTACCTCTGTCAACGTCATTTTCCATGCTCCATTGTCTACCACCTGTAGGATTTGCAAACGAGAAACCTGTGATATACTAGATAACATAATCGTATGGTTTATTCTCACCTTTGTGATTTGACTGCTCAGCAGCTCATTAGAAGACTTGAGGAATTTTGTGGGACAATAAAGAGCTGTTGGCAAGTAAAGTGTTTCTTCTTGCATTCGCACTCACGGCGCCTGCTGCACTGCAGAGAAAGTGTTGTGTTGCAGTGCTATACTCATCAGTGGATGAGGCAACGTCAAGGTCACAGCCAAAACACCCGTTACCTTAGAGCATTTGTAAAATTGTGCAACACACTTCACCCTTCAAGTGGATATTTATTGGAACTTATGTGATGATCATTTGTGGAATAAGTGTTAACTCCTAGACTTCACTCCCAGACAGTGGCGGCCTGTCAATAGAAGGCGCTCAGGCGCCGCCCCACCTGTCTCGCATGAAGACGATAGGAATCACATCAAATAATTTTAGAAAAACATTAAAATTTAAATAAACAATCTATATATTATCTGGTGAAATTATTTTGGGGGGGGAGTTTTCAGAGGCACTCTAACCACATATCTTTACTTGACTTTGCAGATGCTTTTATCCAAAGCGACAAGGAGAAGACACGAGCAATTACCATTCGGGTTCCGTATATCACCGCTAGTATAAACCAAAGCACCATTATCATGCATCACACTGCTTTAAAATATTAAACTAATGTGAAAATACACAGTCTGTGTATTCAGTCATTTACTATTTATAAGTAAATTTCACCCGTCTCTCCTTCAACTGAGAACATGCAGTCAAGCAGCTCATTC
>JAUBNQ010000026.1:14975977-15008466 GCA_032353495.1 Ctenopoma kingsleyae | reverse complement strand
TGATTCAGAGGAGGACTGGGTGAAAGTGTTGTGGTCAGATGAGACCAAAATCGAGCTCTTTGGCATCAACTCAACTCACCGTGTTTGGAGGAGGAGGAATGCTGCCTATGACCCAAGAACATCGTCTCCACCATCAAACATGGAGGTGGAAACATTATGCTTTGGGGGTGTTTTTCTGCCAAGGAGACAGGACAACTGCACCATATCAAAGGGAGGATGGATGGGGCCATGTACCGTCAAATCTTGGGTGAGAACCTCCTTCCCTCAGTCAGGGCTTTGAAAATGAGTCGTGCGTGGGTATTCCAGCAGGACAATGATCCAAAACACACGGCCAGGGCAACAAAGGATTGCCTCAAGAAGAAGCATATTAAGGTGGAGTGGCCTAGTCAGTCTCCAGACCTTAATCCGATAGAATATCTGTGGAGGGAGCTGAAGGTTCGAGTTGCCAAACATCAGCCACGAAACATTAATGACTTGAAGAGGATCTGCAGAGAGGAGTGGGACAAAACCCCCCCTGAGATGTATGCAAAACTTGTGGCCAACTACAAGACACATCTGACCTCTGTGATTGCCAACAAAGGTTTTGCCACCAAGTACTAAAGCACGTTTTGCAAAGGGATCAAATACTTATTTCATGCATGAAAATGCGAATAAATTTATAACTTTTTTGAAATGCATTTTTTTGGATTGTTTTATTATTGTTCTGTCTCTCACTGTTCAAATAAACCTACCACTGAAATTATAGACTGATCATTTCTTTGTTAGTGGGCGAACTTACAAAATCAGCAGGGATTCAAATAATTTTTTCCCTGACTGTAGGCTCTGACAGCAAAGACATATGAAGATATGAAGGGTTTGCAATTTGATCCAACTCTAGCCAGCACTAGCACTAAGTTCATGTTGGTCAAAAAGTGGTATGTTGCCTAATGTCCGCTGCCAAAAGACCAAAAATAATTGATCAGTCCATCTGTACATTTACATATACAGATGCATTTGTAAAGTGCAAAACTGTTTCACAGCATGCCTACATACAGTAAATATCGGTGGTTGGCCAACATCGAGGTAATAGAGAGCTTCCATTGTCCTAGTTTTTGCACTGCGTCCCACACAGTTGGCAGTAGTTGGACCCTACTAGTGGGTTTAGAGCCGATTGAGCATGCAGAATCTGCGGCAGACAGCGTCATTGAGAGAGACCATTCTGACTGGCAGTTCAGCTTAGCGAGTCAGTGCACAAGAAGTAGAAACAGAAATGATTTCTCCTCAACTTTCTTCACTGCCTCTTCCTTCTTTCTTCCAGAATTAAACGACCAAGGCCTAACAACAACATTCTCAATTACAAGCAGCTATAAACCATCTGTGCTGAGCAAGAGTGGGGTGAAAATCTTAAGTACACGCTGCTTTGTTTACAGTTTGTTTATCCTAGGTCTTCTGCTTTTCCTTTTTGGTAATGACAACTACTATCAGGAGTTATTTTCTATTCTGCAGTTGCAGATAATATAGTGTATGCTAGTTGGATGTTGTCTATAATCTTAGCAGTGTGTTCAAGTGTCAACATGAATATTTCTGGATTTATTGGATTAGCTTGGTAGTTCACAGACAGTCATTCATGGTGTAATCTGTGTTTGAATTGAACTCTATGTTCAGAATATGTTTGTTTTTTTTTAATGACCGGAATAATAAAACTATATAATCTGACTAAGATATTGAAACATGTCAAACAGCTTATCAGGCCATGTCTGCTCTTGATGTCATATTAACACAGCTCAGGTGGACAGAAAGCAACCCATTTTACACCAACTTTATATTATCATGCATCAAAATTAGGTTCAGAAATATCACACTTCACATACTACAACACTGACTTTTACAAACCTTGACTCTGAAGTGATTCACACAAATATGTGTCTGCCAAGTAAAGCAAAGTAAAGTTGCATCACTTTCCTACAAAAATGCCTAAACAACATATACAAATTTTAAAGTTGTGAGAAACTTCACTGTGTAAATAGCAGAGCAGAGATTAATCTGAACACTTCACCTGAGCATTACCGTGTGCATGAGGTCTATGTGCATGTTATGACCATTTACCAACAATGTATGAAGGTACAAGAATTACACATCCCTCCACTCTCCACAAAGTCTATTCCATATATTCCTGCACCTTCCTGTGAGCTGCTGGCTTACCCTGATGAATGGGGATTAAAAGACGCTAATGTGCATGTGGGGTCCGCTGACCTTCCACAGAGATTGACTTTACACCAGTGGAAATAGAAGTCAGTAAATCAGCATACTGCTGTGGAATTCATCCCAACGCATCACTCGCTGTGACACTATCAGCCAAGACAGGAGTACATTAATCTCAAACACAAGCCCCAACACTGAGCTGTATGTACCTTGGTGCGCCATTCATTTATCCATTTAGAATAGACTTTTAACACACAACATATACACAAATGACAGAACACCCAAAAGCAAATACCTAACTCTCAACCTTTGTTAACAATAAGACTACACTGGTAGTAGGTTCTAGGTACAAGGCCTTTCTAACTTCTACTGCATTTACTATATGTGTATACTCTGATTTTAATTTAAATGTCTTGCTAATGGTCTGTTATCTTTGCAAACAGAGGACTGCAATCTGTCAGTTTCTGCTTTTTTGGTTTTTATCTGTGTGCAGAGACAAGTCTTTTGTTTGTAGTCTCTGGCAGGCAGGCTTGGTTAGAGAAGAGGAACATCTGTGATAAATTTCACATCGAACCAAATGAGCTCTGGCACAGCAGAGGGCCCATGACAAACTTCCTGCATGTGCTAATATGAGGATAGATTTGGAGCCAGTCAATTGCAAACTGTCTCTCACACACACACACACACACACACACACACACTCAAAACACCCAAGCACATGCACTTATTGTTATCTGGAGAGATGTATTACTCTTAGGTATGTTTCAAAGGAATAAGAGACAACTACAAATAAATTAATTGTATACCAACAGAGACAGAGAGATATTAGAAATGTTTATCTTTTAAACAAAACTGGCAAAGACAAACATCTACAGCACAAGGAAAGTATATAAAGTGCATTTGTTCTCTGAGCAGTGTTAGGAGTATCAGCACTGGAATAGTTACACAGTTGTAGTTGACAGAACTCATTCAGTCTTATTGACCAGTAAAGGGCCCCACAGAGACTGGTGTCCCTTTATGGACTGACCCTCAGCATTTCACCATACACAGGCCAGAGGCTAGTGAGGGCCAAGGGGGCATTATACCTCCCTGAGGTCAAAGCTCTGACCCACTACAGACTGCCAAGGCCCACTCACAGGCCCAAGTGTGGTCCACTCTACTCAATACCTTTTTAATTGCATCGGGATGGTCTGCGACATATCGATTAATACGTGTATTTATGTCATCCCAGGCCCAGAGGCTACATTGTATTTCTGTGTGGCATATTCATTTATTTACCTATCTGTCCCGCCCCTCATGCATCATCCATATATCTATCCATCTCTCCTCCGAGAGCACTTCAATTCAAGGACTCCATAATTACTGCGGCCCTATAATTGAGTGCTTTGATTTAGGATTTTTCTGTTCCCTCTCCCCTGCCACTGCCATCATTCGCTCCACGCCTCTTCCAATGAAAGACAGAGGGATGAGATATGGAAATAGAAAACTGGGAGATGGAGAGTAGAAGATACCCCCCCACACCACCCCCCACCATTACACATACAGACACACACACACTCTCTCTCTCTCTCTTATCACAATCTACTGTTTCTGTCATCCATGAGGGGAGGGGTACGTTGATAATTACTGAGGGAGATTCATGCAAATCGATGCCAAATTAAAGCATTATAAAGGCTTTTATCAGCTTTTCTTTTCCAAATTGAACATGATAAAAACCCATTTGAGAGGCGGGAGAAATGGCCCGGGTCCCTTCATTTAAAAAAGAGAGAATTGTAATTATGTTAACACCAATAGAATCCAAAACCCCTTTTCTTAACTCACTTACTCATTCATAATTAATTAATTTCTCACAAAACTGGGCAGAAAGAACAATGTCGTCTAGCATCTCTTCGCCTTTCCTCTCTCTCTATTTTCAAGAGAATAAGAAGTACTGCAGGAGATATTGTTGAGAATTGTGACAGAGGGCTCATTTCCATACCTAGCCGTACACTTGGATTCGGTTTCTTTAGCTTAGCTCTATCTGCCTCAGGGCAGCAATAAAATGGCTCTGTTTTTGAAACAAAGGTGGGTGGACAAGGACGGGATGGTGCATCTGGAGCTATGTGAGGCCTACAGAGACAAAGAAAGAGGGAAAGGAAGACAGAGAGAAATAGAGACAGACAAAATAAGAAATGCCCTTGACTATGGATATTTCCTTACAGTAACAGAACAAAAAAATGCTATTTTTTGATTCACACGGCCAAAAGACCTTAACTCAGAGTCCGTTACCAAAACATGGAGTTCCATATACTGTATGTACATGTCATGGCCTGCCTGTCCACTCCACTCATGTGAGTAAGAGAAATAGATACAGAGATAAGCCCTCACAGCGAGAGTGATCGAGAGGACTACACCTCAGGGCTGTCTCATCTGATCTATTAGACATTTCAGTTACAGTACACCCAACAGTAATTGTACCAATCCTGCTCATTTCCCCCACCAGAACAAACACACTGCACACAGAGATGTAGTCGCTCCACAGGGTTATTATTACACATGGACAACACATGGACACACATCAACCTTTGCACATGAAGCATAAAGTCTATGATGTGCAAGTGTCCAAGATCTGATCTGTCCCACCCGCTCTAATTCACACTCACTCACACACTCACACACACACACACACACACACACACACACACCACTAGTCACACAAAGTGATACAATACTCATTCCCCAGAAAAAAAATTTTTTCTACATACCTATCTATTGTTAGAAACACAAACACTCAACTTCAGTGTTTGGCCAAGCCACTGCTGTCTGCATTTTTTAGCTGTTTATGACCTTAAGTCACTCTGCTGCTAATCCAGGCTAATGTGCTGTTGACAACAGCTCAATTACACAGGACTCCTGCTGAGAGAGAATAGAGGAGGAGGAGGGGGTGAGGACAGAGAGCAGAAGGGATGAGAAGGAAGAAGAGGCACTAGGAACAAAAAAGAAGGAAGATGCCAGTAAAGTACATGAGGAAAAATGTGGAAAAAATAAAGAAAAACACTGTTAACATTTACGACCAAGGTAAGCTGACATTGTATGTGTGTATATGTTTGTGTGCATGTGGTTTAGTGGTGAGGTGTGGTGCTGTGCAAACACAAGCCTGCTGGGCAAAGAGACAGAGGGAGACTTGGTGAGGCAATGCGGAGCTGCAGGGAGCCTCATTACACCCAGCAGGTGCCTCACTCTGCCTCATCACTTCTGGCTGTACTGGGAACAACCACTGCTTACTACTGTACACACACACGCACACACACACACACACCAGATACTGTAAGCACAATGAGGATGACAATCCCACAGCTGAGCATCGGTTATTAAACTTTCTTATTTCTTACAGACAAAAACAAATACATAACTCATAACCCAATCTGGATACTGAAAATCACTGCCATTTCACATTAAAAATGACAAATGTCAAGGAATATATATCTTTGTGATACCATACCAAGCTACAGATAGATGACAAATTAAAGCAAAAACCTGACTGAATTAGTAATTATGCAGTGGAGTAAATAAATGTGGATGCTTCTATACAAGTGTGTCTTAACTCTGTTAAATACTGTATGAAAAACTTACATATAATAATTGAGCTTTGCACAAAAACTCGAAACAGTTGTGTGTTTCTTAAAATGTGTCTGGGGGCATTTTTGATGTTTTTACTGGACAGCAACTGCAAAGAGATAGAAGAAAAATACAGGTAGTAGAGTGGGGAAAAGACATCATGACAAAAGTTCATGACACAAACACTGTTATTCTTGGTTATCTTCCTAATCACTAAGGTGCAGAGGGGATAATCTGTCACACGTATTTCTGGCATGGCAAAGTGACTTCTTTACGCCCTGGAGTGACAAGACGCCTCCAAGAAGTTTTGTTGTCACTTGTTGTCACTGTGCCCAGCCAAGAAATAGTTCAGCATAAAACCAATAGTAAGAATTAAAAAGAGGGGGAAAAAACCTTAGTTGTCACACTGGGATCACATTCATTCTCTTTTTTGGCAGAGTTTTATTAATGACATATAATGTGTTATTTAGTAAGCTTTAGAGGTGCTGGACAGAGTCTGACTAGCTGTTTCTTTTTGTCACTAGCGTCTTCAAAAGATATCTACCTGGTGAAATTAGGTTTGTGTAATAAAAGAAACTGATTTTCCACATACATGAAAGTTAAGAAACCAACTTACTTGAGAACACTATGTAACCTGGTAACTTCAGTGCGTGTAAGCACACTGATTGAGCTAAGCTAATCAAATAACCCAGTGAGTGTAGCTTCAATGATTTTTATTTTCATAATTTTTTTAGTCTTATCAATCTTAGAAGATAGCATAAAAGCACATTTGCATTAACAAAAATTCCAGCTGAATATGAAAATGATGTGAATCATAGGTTACGGTTTCCTCAGTCACTTAATTTTAATTCAACTGAACACCTTCAGGGGTTTCTTACACTCTCTACCACCTTCTTCAAATAAACAAATGAGGCATTATCTTTTTGGAGGAATAGTGTTCATGCATGCAGTAGAGTTTCAGAGACACGGAGAGTCTATAACAACGCACACTGAAGCTGATTTATCACCTTGTAGGGACCTGATATCTTACAAAAACAGTTTATGACTGCATTTATTCTGTATCTGCTCAGGCTTCAACAATATTTTTTATTGGTACATGTTTTGGTAAGAAAAACTGGCCAATCAGATATGAATATATTAATAAGGATACCATCTAATCAAATTGATGCATTACAATACATTCACCATACGGGACAGAACATCTTGGACAGGTAATTCAATGGATTGAAAGATACTGACCAATAGCACAGGTGATATTATTCAGACCACTGTCTGCACAAAGACACACACAAAGTCAAAACAAGGATCATCAGCCCACCAACAACAGCTCTCCTCAGGGCCACAAATCCAGGAACATAAATCAGGACTGGCAAGGAAATGAGGCTTGAGGAAATGGAGAGAATGAAAGGCACAGGAGAAGAAGAAAGAGAGACAGTGAAGGAAAACCAGGTAGGAAATGCAGAAAGGAAGCAGGATACGAATGAGGGAGGAAAGGAAAGAGTGGTGAAACTGAGGTAAGGGCAAGGAGGAGCAAGTGAGGATCAGAGAGAGAAAGAATTAAATAAAAATGCAATAAAGCAGTCAGTGTGAAATCAATCTGCTTAGAATTTTGTTTAATAAAAATTCATGAAGGTCTGGTGGCCAAGAGCTCATGAGAAATATTGGTGGCCAGATTTCAGAGAGGAGTAGAAAAAAAGAGGGGGGTAGTTCATGTCTCTGTTGATTTTGTGTGCGTGCGTGTTTGCTTTTGGCTGTTTATCTGTGTGTTTGTTTTGACATCAGTGTGAGTTACAGGGCTGCAGCGAGTCTGTGAGAGAGGGGACAAAGAAGAAAAGGATTGAAGGTCTTCATAATAACAGTGGAGAGAAGAAAAGGAACTGGGCTGTAAGTCATGGTGTCTGCTTCTGTGTGTGTGTGGGCACTCATCTTTGTCTCGCTCTCTTTCTCTCTTCTACTTTCTCATCAAGGCCTCAGACTGTGACGTATGGCAGAGTTATACTAACATGGAGTAAATCTCTGTAGTGCATGGCAGGCAAGTTCAGGTTGATCAGTAGTTTATGTGCTGTCTTAGAGGTTGAAGCCAGATGTGTGTATGATGGCGCCACCACCGCCACCCAGGTTAGTATCTCCTGTCCAGACCCAGGCTGTGGCCAAAACTATACTTTTCCTGTCATACCACAAATGTGTGGATTAAGAGCACATTTTGGCATTTAGGATACAATTCATTCCAACTGAAATATCTAGATGCATAATGTAAATTTTACATTACATTTATTTTTAGACCTTTCTAGGCTGCAAAAAAAATATTTTTATTATTACTTAATGTCAATTATTACTTGGTCACACGACAGCATAAACTATAAAATGTCAAAATCTAATGAAAACGTCAATATGTTTATTAGAAAGAGAGACATTGATATTTTCAAATATCTATTGACAAGAAAGCAAGTAAGTGAATCAAACTATATATCATATCCAATTGTTGTTACACATGCCCATGCATTAAATACTCCAAAAATCCCAATTAAATATCATGAGCGATAAGAGGGACACAGCTTCCCAAAGGGAAACACACAGTGTGAAGCGATATAAATTACTGATGCCACCACAAATTACAGTTATTAGACAACAATTAGAGTTACACCACTGTTGCAGAAGTAAATTAAGAAGATGTATTTATTATGATTTTTTTTAAATTTGTTTCAACCTTGTTTTGTACAGAACTTCTGATGCATTATGAAATAACTTGATTGCACAACAAAATGTGGCAAAGATCATGAGGGGAGAATACTTCTGCAAACTACTATAGACAGGATCCAGCTGCAGGGGAAGCTCTTGATGCCCCCATCCTCCAAAGGTCTTCGTCATCCCTGTATTTTCCAGCCACTGCTACAGGCAGTAACACACAACAGTTGACTTTTACAGTCACTATGCACTGTAAAATAAGCTTTGAGTATGAATACTGTTAAAAATACCTGGAGTCAAATCTAATTCAACATATTCTGCAGAACATTCAGGACTGTTTACCAGCAGAGACTGATACAGGCTGTCAGGCAGGTCTGAAGGTCAGATAGCAGCGGTCAGAGGTCAGGATACAGTAGTGATTTAGTATCTACAGTCATGAGATGTAAGGGTCAGGGCCAAGACAATTTAGATAAGAACTCTTTATCTGTGCCCCATTCCTTCCTTTTTCTTTCCTTCTCTGTTTCTCTTTTTAAGCACAGAAGTTACAGCCAGAGATTAGAAAGCAAAAGCCATTTTATGAATTTCCTGTTTCCATGCCAAGAACTGTGCTTTTACCTTTAACATTTTGTCAACTTTATTTAAAACTGTACTTTTTTTTTTTTTTTTTAGAAATAATACACAAAATCACTTCATGGTTTATTTGCATAATCCCCATTGTCTCTGAAAGCAAAAGCAGCTTGTCAACAGCAATAGTGGGCCGTTGACTGTTCCATTCTGCACCGAGACGTATGTTATGATAAGGCATGATGCATATCAGACACTTGAGCATCCAACTGCCTCCGATGAGAAAGCAAAAGAGTATAATAAAATAAAATCAAGCTAAAGGTCCCACACATGATCTCAAAGCAGTAACAGACTACTGATATTTAAAACAGTAGAGACAACACCCAGGATCCAAGAAACTTCATCCTTGTTCTCTACTTTTCATGCCAGGAAGACACATATTGCCAAACAACTGTTTGGCATTATGTTCTTTCTGTGAATATAACACCTAACACTGAAACTGAAACAAATGTCGTATACATTCTTGAAATTTGGCAACAGCTGAATAGGGGAAAAACTAAATTTAAATTTCTTGCACAATTCAGGACCTGATCCAAAGTCGCATAAGTTGAAATACAAGTAATTATTTTCCACTGTGCTACGTCAATATGAAACTGCCAGTCTTGGTTTTGAGTCACATTTGTACAAAGTGGAAAATTCATCTTTCTGGTCCCTTTAGGTGCAAAGCTGTTATTTTGCATCAAAAGCTATTTTATTTAGAGGAGAGGTTACAACCAACCTAAACAGCACACACTGTGTGCACAAATACATGTGTGTTTGCAATACACACACCCTTTCAGATGCTTTGTTAGCTGAGATGCTCCTCTTCCTCCTCTCCCCTTACAACCCCACCATATCATGTATGTTGCCGATGTAACTCCTGAAGTCCTGATTCTCGTTATCCCTGGCTCGCTCTTGCAGCCTGCACACTCTTTCCTTCCTGTCCTATTGTCAGACAAGTTTAGGGGAATCCCTACACTCGGATATGGGGCCCTCTGAATCCCTGTGATCTCTGACGTCCTCACCTCTCCTCACCCTGTCCAATATTCATGCAACTAAGGAGCTTGGAGGTGAAGGACAGGACATGATTTCCTGTCCTTATAAGACATAAAATTCAGCAATGCACACAGACACATATGCAGAATCAAACACAGGCACTTAGTATGTGCATGTGTGCGGACAGCTAAAACAAAGTCAGATAGAAAGAGAGAAATAAGAGTGTAATATCAATAGACAGGATATACCAATAAAAAGGTGAATGAAAACAAAAACATAAATATTACACTTCAGGAGAGAGAAATTCCTTAGAGAGGCTAAAGAAAGAGATGTAGAGAGAAAGAAAGAAATGTTAAGATCAAATAAGGCCTAATGAGGGCAGAAGGCTGCTCCATGACAGCTGTAATTAATACTGGTCAATAGTATTAATTGGTGCAATTGCTGTTCATTTAGTGAAATCACTAGCAGAGCTACATGAGAGAGGAGCTGAGCATCACAGACACACTTAAGCGAACACTTTGCTTCACTTCACCCCCCTCTTCACTCCATCTTTTTTTTTTTTAAGCCTGAGACACAAATTTTGTCTTCTCTGCAGACGACAAACCTGTCACCGTCTTCCTCCTGTTTCACCCCCAGACAACCCAAAGCTCTCACTTTCACTGTCATTAACTGACTCACTGTCCCATCTCCATCTCAATTTCTGTGCCCACCAGCTGTTCAGGACAGTGTGTAGGCCATTGGTAGCAATGTACTAATAGCAGGAGGGTAATTGTGTCAGACTGTAATGTGGGGTGGTTTAACATCCAACAGGACTGCTCGGCTTCCCCCGTTGCTTCCTGAGTCCACCTGAGACAACAGCCTAGGTCTGCACATATTTTTACTAAGCACATCATAAAGAGAAAACAACAATTTAGTTGACTCAAGATTGTGCCATCACCAAAGATCATTTTAAATAGCTGTGTAAACACAATCCCCCCTTCAAAGCTTTGCCTTAAACTTATTTTGGCAGGGCTAACTTTAAGACCATAAGGAGAAGGAAAGAGACCCCCTCCTTCCACCTGGGAAATTAAACTGGGAGCCAATTAAAATGAGTGTAATAGTCCCTGCCGGGTGAGTTGTTAAACAAGATGGGGGTTATTGTCCTTGGAGGAAATGGCCCAGAACTCAAGACATCTTTGCTCTTCTGTTCGATCCACCTGCCCCTCCTGCTCCATGCTTCTCCTGTCCAAACTTTGCTGATTCAAATATGAGGCTGTTTTTAAAACCATAAAAATACAGGGATTTCTAAAATCCCTCAAAGGTTGTAATATCATTTTAGGGGAATAGAGAAAGAAAAAATAGTTACAGAAGCTGACATATCTGCCAAGTTGAGGCAATAAAAATGAAAACAGTGAGGAAGGACTAAATATGGTTCATTGGTAACAGTGATGAATTTCCATACATTCACCCTTGTGTGAGAGTGTGTAGAGATTACAGGAAGACCCATCTCTAGCTTCCTCTGCTGCCCAGTTCCAATGTTCCAACCGGCTTATACTTAATGACCCTTACGTAAGCAGGAACTGTGGGAAAGACATCTGCACTATAAGACCTGGTTTACTGTAGAGGCACAAAGATTATACACAATAGAAAGAGGATATAGGAATAATGGGACATATAAATAATTTGAGAGAAAAAAAAAAGACAGCCGCTTCAAATAATACAAAGCCTCTAGGTTCTTGCTGTTTTGCAACAAAGAGGACACTGCTGCAGCAGATTCTCCCTCGATAGGTGTGACACTGTCTGAGCATGTGTGAATACATCACTTCCATGCTCTAATGTCTCAATCTCAGGAGATTAAGGGCCTAATCAAGCCAGCGTCTGCCCTAATGGGGGGAAATTGAAAGATAGATATGGTACTTTACACAGCTGATTAACCAGCAGACTGTGTGTATGTGTGTTAGATTGTGAGAATCCTTCACTACAAGCTCATTAGACTAACCATGTTTGTAATTTTGTCATGCACACTACAAAATAACTGAACATTGTGTTTGTGCATGTGAATAAATATGTGCATATTGTTAGCATGTGTTAGACGCCAAATTCAAATGTAGATTTGAATTATTGCGCTCTCACATTACTTAGTAAGCAAACACTTAAGTTAATTTCTCAACTTAAGTGCCCGCTGCATATACATTTTGATCGCAATAATGAAATGACCAAATTTACTTCAAAAAACATAATTTAAATATAACATTTAAACAAAAAAAAACAAATATCAGCCAACATATCTTCACATAAAAGCATAAAAAGCAATCCTAATATGGACCCCCTGGATTAACTGTGGCCAAAATGAGGAGGGAAAAAATGTTTGTCGGCTCCACCTGTAAAACCATTCCTGTTTCTGGGGTCGTCTTATTGTTGCCCCTTTACTGCAACTGTTGTTAATTTCATTAACACAAAAACAGCTGACACTGATTAACAACGCCCTAACTGACCACATCAACATCCCAGAAGTTTAACCGACTTGATACTATACTCTGATTAAAGTGTTCCTTTAATTTTTTTGAGTAGTGTACATATTTGGCAGTAGATTTCATCACTGGAAAAATCAATGCACTAAATTTCTGTACAACCTGCTTGTTTCAGTGCTGTGGAGGACAAAAGTCGGTGTGTGTGACCTGCTACACAGCAAGCTGCATTGCACTGTGTGTTCTGACACCTGTCGATCATGACCAGCTTTACATTTTTCCTACAATATGCTGGCCCCTGACCACCACAATGTTAAAAAACACCAGGCTGTTGTGGTTGATAACTATATGGTATGTTTAATACACTGATACCAGCTGATATATCAACCTTAAAGATGCATCGGGCTAACTTGGCTAACCAATAATAACAGAAGGCCTTATAAAAAAAACCTCTGGACACATATAGCCTAAATTGAATTACAGAATGCCACCTATACAGTAAATGCACATAAACGTGTTTGATATTTCTTCCTGATTGATTCCTTATCCTGCTGGGATAATATTGTTCTATGAGGTGTTTAAGATAGGATGAAGCGTGATTATTAAGTTATTTTTTTGCAAGAAGGATTTTAAATTCTATTCTAGATTTCACAGGGAGCCAATGGAGAGAAGATAATGTAGGAGAAATATGATCTCTCTTGCCAAGTCTGGGTGCAGCATTTTGGATTAACTGGAAGCTTTTTAAAGAGTTACTGTGACATCCTTTTAGTAGTGAATTACAGTAGTCCAATCTAGAACTAACAAATCCAAAGACTAGTCCAACATTGTTTCAGCAAAGTTACACACCAATTCAGCGTTAATTTTTGTTGCTTCAGATTAATAATATCCTTAGGCGTTTCAAAAAGGATTTAACGTTGCTCGCCATTAATTAAGGGCTCTCTTGTAATATCTGAATTATGCATTGAATGTTTGATTGATGGGAATAGGCTCCAAATTTGTATCTTGATTGAGTGATAACTGCTGTGTCAATAACAAGTGTTTGATAAATGACTAAAAAGTGCTACTGAGCCTGTAACAAGTGAGCAGTGGCTGTGTGCATCTCTGCAGGGACCTGTCAACCCATCAGACTTATCAGCTGGGTGAGAGGTCTGCATGGCATCACTGAATATCTCTTCACCTCCTGTGCAAACACAGTAGTGTCACAGCATAGATCCTCCCCATGGGAAGGTGGAGGGGCTAAAGAGGGGGTTGCACACTTTATGAGGCGAAAGAAAGAAACATATGGAAAGAGGACAGGCGAGGAAAGTGCGTATGTGTTTGTCTGTGAGGGTGGGAGTGTGGAAGGGCAAGTGCGAAACCAGCAGAATGTTCATATAGGTGCGAGGGGGTGCAAAAAGAAAGTGTTTTGTGTCAATAGCTGTTGAAAATATGGCAAGCAGTGCAGGATAGCAAGAGTACATCTGAAAGCAAAGAAGCCTGATGTGTGCACGATTATGTGTCTATGTGACTGTGTGGAGGAGACACAGAGTAGCGGCCTATGCAGTGTGGTGGAACTTCTCTCATCTCAGCGCATTTGGTTTGCTCCCATTCTTCATTAACTCCATTAACAGATGAGCCGCGGCGATTAGCGCAGCTTCCCGCTGATTCAGCTCTCACACCCCCGCCCTCCACCCCCCTTTCCTCTTCTCTATCCCTCTGTTGCTACCTCGTTCCAACACTACTACTCCTCCTATTCATGTCTGGGGGGGCTATAAGACCATTCAGCCCAAAGTCACAAGGAGAAATGCACTTTACATACATGCAATCACAAACTCACATACATGAAGAAAGCATCATGCAAAATTAACCGACAGTTTGTAGGATTTTAATCAACAATTTTCATAGTTTGCTACAATAAGTTAAACACCCGGGTGTGCACAGAGTGCCATAAAGCCACTCTATCCCTCCCTGCAGTGTCTCTTTATTCAGCTAACAATTTTTACTGCTCTGTGCCATCTTAAAACCCTCTGCTCCTCCAGTGGGCAATGCCAAGGGGGCAGTCTGCCTGCCGTACACTGTGCCATTAGCCACGGCCAGCTCTTTAGCCAAGAAGAAAAGGGAAACAGGCAATGATTGCCAAATGGCACTTTAGAAGAGAGAGAGCGGATAGTAGAAATAAACAGAGTGAGACGTAGGAGATTTTCCTTTTATTCCCCAGCATCTGTTCTATAATAGCCCCAGTTAACAGATTAATTGGACTCACATTCCTCTGTTGTCCCTCCTCCCTGCCTGCTTTCCTCCCTAATGTGACCTATAGTCTCAAGGAACTAAAAAATTGTAGAAGGTTGCCAATGATTGACTCTATAGCTGTGCCGGATAGACAGACATGCAGATGTGTCATAGTTCTCTGACAGCTTTTGTCCACCTGAGAGCCACAGTCACAGTAGACAGAGGCCTCAGTTCTGACTTTTGATCAGTAATAAAAATCATACAACAAAGAAGCTGTCAGAAATACCTTTTCCATCCGAGATCTGAGAAGTCAACGCAACGTTGCCGCGCTTTGGAAACGGCAACAATCACAACAACAAAAAGACTTCAGAATGCATAAACACGGGTTTCTTAAGGTGCTTGCTGGATGCTTCTAGGATACATTAGGACACACACGGTTACGCGCCACGTTATTTTTTTTCATCTCTAGTGTTCTGGTTTTGCATCATGAAATAATGACCTGTCAGTTGACTGAAGTGAGGCTGTTTAGCTGTGCACACCGGTGAGTGAATGTGTGTGTGCAAATGTTCATTAACGCCTATATGCCTTTGGTTGTCTACGTCTCCACGTGCGTGTACAGGGTGTGCGCTTTTTGTGTTAACAAAAGCCTGCACTCCAAGAATCGCAGTGGCCTGAGGATGCCATGCAGTGCAGAGCTCTCTTTGCCCTTTCTGACACACGCCACTCACTATAAATTATTGACACTCACCTCCTATCTTCTCATTTACCTCTTATCTAGCTCTCTCTGCCCCCTGCACTCAATCCCTCCACCAGCCCAACACAGAAACACTTAAAAGGGGAAATCAACTGATGTTTCCTTCAACAGAGCCACGTGAGAGGGAGAGAAACAGGAGGTGAGAGGCCTGCTTACACACTGCTTCTGTCTTGTTACCCTCCATCACAGCGCTGACTCGGGGCACCTAACAGATAAAGCTCACAACATACATACTCCCGACAAATTAATTTTACCTCTCTTCAAGCCTTCGTCTCCATCAACCTCTCCCCGTTTCACCCCCTCTCTCCATCACTCTTCACAGTGACGACGAGGAGCTGTGCCATCTGGCTGCATGTCAAAATAATATCATTTAATTTGATACATGATTAAATGGTTTCTTTTCACTGGGAGGCTTTGACTCCCAAAAAAGTACTTCTTAACTGTGTGTATCATCTCTCAGTTTAACCGTCTCTCTCACTGTGTTTTCTACACTACACTGTGAATAGTCTTTGTCCTGCTTACACGACAGGGCGATTGCTCTTTGTCTCCCTTCTCTTTGTCTCGCACTGACTGTCTTGTCTCAGGCCATTTTCAGACATCAGCAGTCTAACCTTCTCCTTTCACACAAGAACATAATTATTAGGATCCTAAATGCAACAAAAGCTCCATACAATAGAGAGTGAGATGCATTGGACAATGTAAGAAAATGGAGCAGGCCTCTATTCTTCCACTGACTTTTGCCTGTCTCCTACATGAATAAGAGGCATGCCTAAACGTGCTGCATAATTTGTACTTTTAATGGCAGAACCTTCCATTCCTGTGACATGACTTAATCAATAACCAGGCCTGTCGCAGTCTCAGCCCAGACTCGGCTGGCGTTTTATTAATTTTGAACAGGCACACTAACTAGGCGTCTGCTAGCGAGAGGCATTTCACACAGGATAATAGGCACTCTGGATTGATAGGTTCATTCCATGTACGCTCCAACCCTCATCCCTCTCTTTTTCCCCTCTCTATCTCTCAAGCCCCTTTATCTCTCCCTCCATCTCCCCTTTCTTTCCCTCGTTCTGTCAAAGAGTGATTTAGGAAGGATTCTGAGACGCCTGGATGTGCGTCAGCTGAGGGAGGAGGGCGAGATGGATAAATAAGAAGGGAAGAAGGAATAAATAAAGAAGTGGAAAGAAAGAGTGAGATCCAGATTGTGACAGAGAGTCCTCGTCTAGAGAACCGAGAGCTATGACCTACGAGTGTCCACAGTGTTACGACATTTGTCCCTCAGGAAGACCAGAGACACACATACCTGTACCTCAAGGGTGAAGGCATTGTATAACACAAGTAGCCATATTTAAAAAACAAGATGGCATAAAATGCATAGCACACTCAAAACACAGACACAAGCTCATATAAAGATGAAATATGAACAGAAAATACATTAGCCAGGCACTGAAATCCGCCACCTGACACAGATCAATTCAACAGTGTGGACTTGAAAAGAGCAACTATTTCAAAGGCACAACATGCAAACATCTGAAGAAACCAATAATGATGAATGTGTACAATAATTACAACTGAACAACTTCTGTACTGAATCTTTTTGTCTGGCTGAATTTCATCACGAGATGACAACATGTCTTGTTGAAAACATGACCTGATTTAACTAAACTAAACTAAAACTCAATTCTACTCAGCATTGTTTAAGTTGATCTGGACAGTGTCTCTCAAAATGAGTAATAATGGGACAGATGTAATGACTTGTGCAAATGCACCTTGTTGTTCATCTTAAACCTGCAACAACAGATTTCTTGGACACTTGAGGGAAACAAGTTTATATGGTTAACTTCTCAGGACACATTTGCTTATTTACACAACCAGCAGATCCAGAGCTCCATTATTTTCCATTTGGAGTCAGCTAATATAACTATAATGTTAACAGTTTTTGCTCTCTCCTAAGGCAAGTATCTTTCTTTGAGTATTTTAAATAACATATTTATGTATCTTAAAGACAAAAACTTGTTTGTAAAATAAAGCAATACCAGTGGGACACTAATCAACAAAAGCTGCTGTTTAAAATCACACAAACTAATCTTCAAAATCGGCAAGCACATGGTTGACAGATCACTCCATCCCAGTTTTCCTGCTCTCACTGCATTATTCTTATCTCTTCATGTGGCCTTGAAGACCATCACACACACAATAAGCACAAAATGTCTCCACTGTGTTGACACTGTCTTTATCTCTGACCAAGTACAGCATGGGACTACTCACGATGAGGGTGGAAAGTTCCAGCATCATCATATTTGGCCAGTTTGGATCACTTTTCGCTCTGCATTTGCGCTCGGAGGCCTAAAAGCAGAAGACTAAGCATTTAGCCCCTGACAGGGCAGGCCTGTGACTCATCTTGTTGATAGGCCCAGGGAAAGACAGATAGATGGAAAACAGCAAGGCAGGGGGAGGGGGTTGCGATAGATATTGTAGGTTTTGGTGGGAGGAAGGAAGAGAAAACAAGGATCATATGTTTACCAGAGAGCCCAGAGAAAGAAGGAATGCATCTCTTGAGATGAGTCAATATTGTTGACAGCCTCCTCATTCTCCTCTTTCAATCATGACTAGACAGCAGACAATGAACACTTCTTATACTGGCACTACACGATAATTGGACATAATCACAACAGTCAATAAACAACATTAAACGATCTCTTACATTCACCCAGATTACTGTAGAAAATAATTTGGGGGTTTTGGCATGGAACAGGATGAACTCTGCTGCTCTGTTATGTTTGTCTTAGTATCTGAGAAGAAGTAGTGCCATTGCAAAAGTGAATTAGTTGACTGTCCAAGAATTCCTATCATTCTTTTCCCCATATGAGATGTTTGTGACCTTTGTGGTTTGGTATGTAGCACACAAACACCCACAAACGCGCCAATACACACAACTTCATACATAATGGACACAGCTCTGCTTGTTCTGCGCTAGTATGAGTCACATTCAGTCTGTTCTCTTAAGTCTGCTCCCTCCGTGGAATAAATTGCTTTTGGCCTTGATCACTTCAATTACTACAATTATAATTGGGACAAAGTCAAGGTTTATGTTGCTCAAACAGCACAGTCCATTCTTGTACATACTTGAAGCTTGTGTCTCACACTAACACAGCTCTATCTCTTTCCAGACCCTATCTACAGGGCAGCTTGACTCAGAAGGTAGAGCAGGTCAGGTGGTTCAATGCTCATCTTCTCCAGTTGACGTGTTGCAGAGTTCTTGGGCAAGATGCTGAACCACAAGATGCTCCTGACCTATATGTTTACTTGTTGCTTTGGATAAAAGTATCTGCCAAATGACTGGAAATGTAAATCTCTTTACAAAGTGCACTTAAAGGGCTGTTCCACACAAAAATGTTTTATTTTTGTGTGGAAGCAATATTTAACTATGCTGAATATGTACAGGTTCTGAGATATTATGCAGCCTCCACCAAGTGATTTTCTTTCATGTGCTCAGAGCATGAAATAGATTAAAGCAGCATAACAGGATAACACATAAGACACTGTCAACAGTTTTCAGCGAAACAGCAAGTAAAAAACAGCAAGTAATCCAAAACTGTTCGTAGTGTGTTTATTCAGCTTGTCAATATATCAACAAGATAACTACTGAATACGAGTTCAGATGATCAAATAATCATTTTAGTCACTGATCAAGCAAAATGCAAAATATGTGTTGGTTCTTGATGCTCAAATTTGAGAAACTTCGTGATGGGAATTTTCAAGATTTAACAATTAATCAATTAATTTCAAAGAAAAATCAATCAGCAGGTTATCAGCAATCTTAAGTTTCAGCTCTTGTTTTAAGCACTGTAATTCCAAAGTAATTCCACTCACCTCTATTAAATTGTGGACAAAGCAGAAATCTCAGAGGAAAAGTTCAAACTGTATATGACCTAATAAAACCAAACCACTATGGTAAGTGTTAAAATGTCTTTTTTTGAGAATCACCAAACTTTTGCATATAGATGCTTCACTTTTTTTGCTTTGCATCTTTACACAGTGTCTGTAAACTCCCCTGAACTCTCTCCTGTGTCTCTAATCAGTACCTCTGCTCTGCTCAAAAATCACACCCATCCTATTCACACTTGGCTTTTCCTTCTGTCACCAGTCAAACCTTTTGATCGGTCCCTAACCAACTCTTTCACTCTCCATCTCCTTCCCTTCCGCCATCAATATTTTATAAATGTACAGTGACAAATTTATTTGAATGCGGTCTCCAACACGGACACCGAGATGGATGGGCCGATCAGGGTGGTGGTGGGCTGGTGAGAGGCACGGTAGTGAGCAGCTTTACCGCATACATTAGTCACACGCTCGCAGACTGCCAGTGGAAAAGAGGGGGTCTAGGAGAGATAGTGTATGGTGAGCTGGAAAGAGGAGGGGGGGCATTGTGTGTGAACTGCATGCATGTCAGAGAGAGAGAGAGAGAGAGAGACAAAGAGGTGGGGGCTACTCAGAGGATTGAAGGAGTAAATTTATCATAGTTATGGCTTTCTCAGGCATAAATATTCCTGTGGTCTGTTGACAGCTAGTAGTATCTGCATACCACCCTCCCTCTTCCCCCACCACCCTGTGTGATTGACGGCACTGGGCTTCAACCTAATAGGCCTGGTTACACACTTCAGCACTGGACACACAAGCACACATGTACACACACATGAACCTGAGATTTCTACTTACTCCCAATATTCTGTGATCAGATCATTCTTCTCCTCTCACTCGCCGCTCAGCTGAGCATCGTTTGCCACAGAAAAATTCTTTTGGTTTTTGACTGACTTTAACTGGATGGTGAAGAAAAAGAGGTTTTAACATTTCATGGTTTTCCTAACCTGACGTGCATTGGTAAATAGTTGAGTTAATGTCTAGAGGTATGGCTCACTGCTGACATGAACTGCTGTTTTTCTGCTGCTATACTTTTTGTTTTACAAAACACAATAATGAAAGCTCTCCGATTTGTCATGTCGAGATGTCATATCACAAGCTGTAAAATATAAACTGCATTTTCACGAGAAAGCAAAATGTAAAAAATTAAGGCTACAATAGATAAAAGTACAGAAAAAAGCAAATGACTACATTTATAAAATGAAGTACTGATACGAACGCGAGTTCAACTGCAGAATGTGATGTCTAAGATTCATGTGACACAATCCACTAGAGAGAAGATGTCTTGCACTGTCACAAACTTACTCATGATTAACATTAATTAGTGACAGCAGATATGTCATTTAATCAGTGAAAGCGACCATCAGTGCCAGCAAAAATGAGAAGCTGCTAGTTTAATTTTTTACTACTCTGCTCTCTAGAGAAAGTAGAGACATGCGTACGTTCACCCACAAATGCAGCAAGACGCTCAGACTGTGGGGCATCGTGAAGGAAAGCAGATCAGCAATAATATCAGACAGATGTAGACAAAACAGTGGAATACAGTATAGAACGGATCAAACTTTGATCATATTTATTTAACAAAACAATCAGTGTATGTTCACTTGAGGTTCACAGAACTCTCCTCAAACTCATGAGTTTTATCCACTGTGGCCTTCCTGCATTGTACAGTATATACACAAAAAACCTGAAGCAACAAGTCTCCACCGACACAATCTCCATCAGCTTTTTCTAACTGCTCTCTCGTTCTAAGCATTTGCCCACACCAGAACACCTGTACACATACAGAAAACCACAGAGAACAGAACCACAGTTTCAGAGAGACGTCTTTCTGTGCTGTAGTCTTGAAATTGTAACAGGAGAAAAGAAATGAAAGAATAAATTTCACAGCTTTATGCTTCATTGTTACTACTAAAAGTGACACCTGCAACAACTTTAAATCACGATTCTAATATTTACAATATAAAGTTGTGTACAGATATAAGAGTGTTCACCCTTTCTACAGCTGAAGACCTCGTTTACTATATTTAATATAAACACCAGTGTCTCGTATACCATAAGGGTTAGTTAATAGACTGTCACAAGGCACAATAGAGGTGTAGTGTGACCACTATAAGGGTAATATAATTAAAGTTTAAGTATAATGACCAATGTCTGACAGAGAAAAATAAAACTAAAAAAATAAAAACTGCTTTGCATATACAATTGCAGGATTGAGATGTAAACTCAAGTGAACTCGAGGAAAGGGTGACTTACAAAATGTCACACACAGTTCCCTGAACTTAACATTTTAAGAAGAATGTATGCAAATTGGTCTAACACTAAAACACCTGGTGCTTTGGCAACTTGATATCCATAAACACACTCCTTATGTGGCACATATAACCACAAACACAACCTTTTCTTCTATCATCAAACGAAATGTGGAGTGTTTCACAAATAAATACATACAGTAATAGAAAATTACGTAATTAGAAGTGAAACTAGGTGGACGAATACTATACTTTACGTTATCAAGTGGGCAATCTGTTAAGGGGTCAGTGTATTGCATGAGGATTATCATATAGTCAAATAGCTTCAGAAACCTCTGTTCGACTATTTCTGTAACTTTCCCAAACCACCAATCTGGCATTCATACCTGCTGATTCATGCAACAATTGGCCAGGCGTGTGGAGGTAAAACAAAAGGAGTCATGGTTCTTATTCTACTTCACTTTTTTTACTTTCATGACAAAACTATTAGGGACGCTTTACTCACATGACTAACGGCATACAGCTCTGGAAAAAATTAAGAGAGAAATTATCAGTTTCTCTGATTTTGCTATTTAAAGGTAAATGTTAGAGTAAAATTAACATTTTTGTTTTATTCTATAAACTACTGACAACATAACTCCCAAATTCCAAATATTGTCATTTAGAGCATTTATTTGCAGAAAATGAAAAATAGTCAAAATACCAGAAAAGGTCCAGTGTTTTCAGACCTCAAATAATGCAAAAAACAAAACAAGTTCATATACATTTTTAGACAACACATTACTAATGTTTTAACTTAGGGAGTGTTCAGAAATCAATATTTGGTGGAATAACCCTGATTTGCAATCACAGCTTTCATATGCAGTGGTCTCTTATTTTTTTTCAGAGCTGTATTTAAACAATATTGCTTCTCCACCTCTTTATGACAGACTGCTTTTCACACCACATTCAAGTGGAGTCACTTGTAACAGTATAAACACTTAGATTTTACTACTAACTAGTTCTCACTGTGAGTTTATGAGGCATTTTCAGGTTAAACTATTCTAGGCTAATATCAAATCAGTTTCACCAAGTACCTGCTCTCCAATAATTATTACTTTTATTAAAATCATGCTGCTTGGTGAAACTGGACTTAGCAAAAAGAAGAACTCGTGTAAAAAAAAATCATTTGCAAGAGCCACTGAAAGCATTGTGTGTCTGTAGAGAAGCAACAACTCTTGCAACAACCATTTCTGGCCAGCACCAAACTCGTATGAAGTCATTTTCAAATGTCCCTATTTAATGAAGCTGTAGCAGATTATTACACAATGCCTCACATCAAAGCATATGTTCTGTAATTGTTATGGAGAGAAGTCTCTCTATAAGCAAGCTACTGAAGATCACAGAAAGAGAAGATTCTAGTCAGTTCATTTTAGCTATTATTTATAAAAGAAAACAAAAAAAACACCAGAACTCTTACAGAACAACTAAACATATTCTTGTCAAGTATCTGTCTACTTTTCCACCAGTCGTTTAATCACAGCTGTGATTACGAGGTAATTGTGGTTCCAGTATGTATTGTTTACTGGGTGAATTCCCAGTGCTTAAAGAGGCAGTGAGAGGAAGGGTTAAGCACAGACATCATGCAGTGACCACTGTGACGTGCCAACAATCACCTATTCCAACTGATCAGTCTAAGTATACTGTATAATTGAGAAAAGAGAAGAAAGAAAGAAGGAAAACAGTAAGAGACAGACAAAGGAAATGGTAGCCTGTGTGCTGTGGTGTAATTAGAGCACAAGAAAACAACCACTGTGCTGGGAAATTCACTAAACACACACACACACACACACACACACACACACACACAGTAGCTGGACCGCTGAGGATAGATCGCCCTCTACTGACGGACCTGAAAAGGTCAACACCATCTCTGCCCAATCAACTGTTTTCTAAACCACCTAAAGACTATATTAGGCTTGCATCAAATACATCTTTTTTTTTTTTTTCAAACAAGATCACTCTCAGACAATTTGAAACAACTCCTCTGATTTCCTGTGTATGTCCCTGGTCTGGACTGCACATGAATGGAAAATATTTTTGCCCTGAAATTAATCTTCAAAAGTAATTTAACTCTGGATTGTAGTAGATTTATGGGGATAAAATGTTGCATAGTTTTACTTTTAATCAGAATACTGTAGCAAGGTGGCTCACTGAACAGTGTTTAAACAAACTAGCAGCCACAAACATTAAGATAATTTATCATACTTCCCTTTTTTCCCAAAGCAAATACATAATGCTGTATTTTCTTATCTTGTTGTTGAGTTCCTATTCATCCTGGACACATCTTTTGTGTCAAATAACCTCAATGCAGGACACAACAGGGACAGTACAAGTGCCAACTGTTGACTAAGAGTGAGACAGAGAGGATGAACGTATGTGCTCTTCCTGGACATATTGCTGTAATCGTTCACACCTCTGCCTGCGAGGACCCTTCGGGTGCCAGGGAATGGGTGAGCATCTCGGGGACTGTTGTGTGGAGGGGGGAATGGGCACAGGGGTCTCAAGAAAAAAAAAGCATGTTAAGACAGACAAGAGAAATGATGTGTGTGAAAATCAGACCTCATTAGATAAGCTAAAACTGATATACTGGGCCTTACTATTAGGATGTGCATGTATGTGAGCGTGTGTAAAAACATTTCTGGCTGCATTTTGTTTGTTTTGTTTTGTTTACACTTCCTGCCCTGCTGGGCTTAGTGTCATCACTGGTAAATGCACAGATTCAATAGCAGGGCCCTTGTGAGTTTGTGTGTCAGCATGTGTGTGTGTATGCGCAGGCGTGCATGTGTCATGTTTAAGCGTGTTTGCATGTGCACATCTATATGGGGCGTCATCGCGGGTTCTCTGCTCGTCTGAGAAAAATCACACATCGTGCTCGCTTCCAACCCCCTGCCAGGGACAAGACCCGCTGACAGCACCGCATTGTTATTTCTTCATGTTTGTCAAATGTGGCGTCTCGATGCACATGCACACATACACACAGATGTTGTCAGCAGTTCCCATCTTTTCAGACGCCTCTCACTCCCAAGTGAGACAGAGTTTGTCAACTCGTTGCAGACAACCCCCCTGGAATCCACACACTCTGTTTCACAGTCCCATCTCAAAACCATCGACTTTCTTTCCAATTAATTTCTTAAAACGACTCTTCACTCTGGTAAACTTTTCTTGTTTGAGAGTGAGGTCTGTGACAACAATCTCAACTTTAAAAAGAGGAGTGCTTGGGATCACCACATGAGCTCTATAAGCATAAAAGCTTTTCAGGCTTACACACACAAACACACACACATACACACACAGGATGGAAGAGTATCGTCAGTCCACCTGCACTCAGACAGGCTACCTCCTGTTCCTCCTGCCTGCAGCAGGCTGGCCCACCGCTTGTGTCTCCGTCTGCATGCAGCCCCCTTTTCCAGCTCAGCAGCTGAGAAAGTGCCAATCCCACAGTTTAAAGGCCCCACTGGCCCTGCCAGCATGATAGATAGTTTAGAAATGAGGACACGTGTTTAAAAGAGAAGAGAGGTGAGGGGGAAGAGAGGGAGGGAACGAGAAAAAAGGCACGCAGCAGCAGCTGTCAGACAACACAGAACCCAAGCTTCCATGACCAGGCTCCTAACTGAGAGGAAAAAAATAAAAAGAGAGTGACTTCTGAGAGCTGAGGCCTAAGCTGACAGGTACAAAGAAGGAGAGGGGTAAAATGGATGTGAAGCTAAAGACATGCAAATACACACTCCTAGGCAGATGAAGCGATTAGATTACAGAGGATACATGAGAGAGAAGAGGCCCTCGCTGCATTCAGATGCACACAGCAGCTTGATTTGCTAGAGTTTAAAACAGATTAAGGTAGCAGCTCACATATACTTTGTTAGTTTGATCTGTTTAATGTCTAGAAGCATGTGTGTTAGCTTACAAAAAATACACATAAAAGGAACCATAATAAGAGCTCACATTAGCCTTTTTTTTTTCTTTCTGATTCATAGAGCAGGTGATTAAGCACAGGGTTAAAACGGTAGTTAAACATACAATGGTCCAGGTCCGTGTTTAATTATATTCAATTAATTATCATTAAGATGTTTACATCACATTTGGAATAATGAGATTACTGCATTAATGTGGTTATAATTAAATTATTTTATATTTGAGTGTACACAGTATTAATGCACTGATTAACATGGATGTGTTAATGCATATAATTCATATTATCAGGTTGTTTGAGATGTCATGTCTGTCTTGACAGACTGTCAAGTTGATTCTTAATGTTCACACCTCTGATGCCTTCAACCGAACCCCAGCCTTATCATGCACACACACACACAGACTCAACAGGTGGGACTGCAATAACACATGGCACACGCATATTAGTTGACACATAGTGAAATTGTATGTTAGCAAAATAAAATTATTTCCTCTCTCATTTTGGTCACACTCTAAGACATCCCTAAATCTGTACCTCCTGTGACTCTCTCGTTCTCATCTTTTTGTTCCCTTCTTTTGCTGTGCAGCATAAATGTGGTCAAATGGGCTATAATTCAGGCCCCAGTGAGTTGGGTTCCATTTGCAGATATGTAAAAGCCACCGTCTTCCCCACTGCTCTCACAAAGACCCTGCCTAACACTTATTAAACAGATCTTAAGAACATCTCCATTCATCATTGCCACCTGGCTCATGCATCAATGCCTGTGAGTGTGTGTGTATATGCACATGTGTTGCCCCAAGAGGCTTACTGTCGGTTCAGGAAGGGGGTGATGTAGGAAGATTAATACTGGCGTGACAGCAGAATCATGCCAGGGAGGAAGGGTCACTCATTACCCCTCTGACCAATCATCTTCAGTCCAAGTGCATACACAAATACACACAGACTCAGTAAGACACTTCTATAAACTCTTCTCCATCTCAACTCACTATTTTGTTTCCTGCTCATGTCTTCTCAGATTTTTTATTTTACATCAGGCCTGATGAAATATATTACTAAAGCCTGGTTAAGCTTAAGGGGAAAATGCCTAGTAAATAAAATGAATTGACTGTCTCTGCCCCATCTTTATGGTCAGAGTGAGGGATGTATGGACAGAGAGGAGATGGGATGTGGTGGAGACAGGCGGGAGGTCAAATACTGCAATTACAGACCAATTGATTTACATTGGTGTGACAGTGAGAATAAGTGTTACTTCTTCAGTGTTCACTAAACAAGGACATGCATCCTCGTCTGAGAAAGAAAGGGGAAGGAAAGAGAATTCTTCCAGTCTACTCAGTCACTCATTAAGTTTTTTTTCCTAATATTTACCCATTAAAAAAAGCTGCTGATAATCCATAACAGTCTCCTTAAAATTGTCCTATGTTAACAATACTGTATCTTGAAACATTTCTCACTTCAGTTGGACATTTCCTCAGCCCAAAACCACTGCAGAAATTTCTGTCCCAACACATAATTGCATGTGTCATTTAAGATTTTTCTTAATGGGTTGAGAAAATTATATTTGTACTCTGTGTAATTTTGTATGGTTTTTTTTTCTTGATCAATTACTGTAAATATCTTGAAGACAGAATAAAGCTGGCCACAGTACTAGTATGAAAATTACATTTGATTCTAGAAAAATCAGCTTCATCTCTGAAAGTAGAAAATTATCTCACTCAGCTGGTAATGGCAAAATTCACTTTTACAGCATAAAAAAAATGACTCATAAGGAGGAGTTTTTTTCAGTGAGGGGAAAAAAGGAATTCTTGGAAGATGGAGGGGAGGAATAGTGCTATCAAGTCAGGATCATGCTTTCTCTGAGGTTTTACAGAAGGTGAGTATGAAGAGGTCCCACATAACCCCCTCCCCCTCCCTCACCAGCTTCTCTCAGTCTCTGCTGGTCCCCCTCCTGTCTCCTTTCCTAAGGGCCAGACTGTGGTCTATTGATAGAATCAGTGGAAAACTGTTTGCAAACCCAAACCTCAGTAAAATTATTTGATTACAACCTCCAATTACTTGCTGGTCTGGAAGCATTAGAAGCTTGCTAAGAAGTAATGATTTCCATTTTGTGTTTGACTTGTAATACAATATTTGCTGTGGTTTCTTTCCTAGAAGAGCTTACAACAGTTGCTTGAGTTTTTTCGGCTGTTCAGACATTTTTAAACTGACATCGCATACGTGGAAATACAGATAGAATGGAACAGATGGAACAGAAAACAGAGTCGAGGCAATTTAAACATAAATGGAAAGCTTGCGGAATTATTTACCAAATTGCCCAAATTCTCTCGCTCACAAAGCGGAGCGTAATTTTTATTCTTTGGGGAAAGTATAGTTAGTCTGCAGTAGTTGACTAATTAGTCAAAAGTCATAGAAATATGACCCTGCAGAAGAACAGGAGAGAGACGAGGACTAATTAAGGCTACCTTGCCTCTCACCAGCAATTAAAAAACAACAAAGCGCTGCATATTTTCATCCCAAATCTCTCAGTGTCTGTCTTTTCCTTTCAAACTATCTCGACCCAATTTATCCTCTCTAGAAAAATGTCTTCCATCATTTATGTCATTAAAGGTTATGAATATCACAATGCCATGGCAGAGGAGTCTGGGATGTGAGTGACTTGTGGAGAGAGTTGAAGGAGGAAAGGATGTGGGGAGTTTGATGACGTAGTTCATCTGGTAGTGGGGGAATATTTACATGAGGTTGTGTTTGTACATGTTCATATACAGTAGCGTTTGTGCGTGGATATAAACACACTCGTTTATGTATGTGTATGTATATGCGTGCGTGCATGTGTGTGTATGAATGTGTGTGATTGGGTTGTTTGGCAGGTAGAAGGCTGTGAGTGCAGCCTGTCACAGCCCAGCCCTGATTACTCTGCACCATTCATCAAAGTGTCACCTCCCTGACAGCCGCTAATAAATATACTGCCACAGACCCCCACTCACACCTGGCAGCGCACCACATTCACACACACGCCACATACACCCAGCACCCCATACACACACAGCCACCGCCAGCACCCCAATGCAGCACCGAACACAGCTCAAACAGCAAAACATCCTAGAGCTCATTTGCTAATTGCTGCATTTCCCATCAATTCTGTTTCTGTCTTGTTCAATGTCAACAGGAGCGCAAGGATTTAAATAAATTAATGAATTATATACATAACCAATGGGGAAACATGTTACATTACTTCCTACATACCTTTCTGCCCTATACTTTTAACTGTCCTGATATAACATGATGAATCTTCCCCATTTTTAATTGCAAACACGTTTGCATGTACAGAAACGTAAAAACACAAGAGCACCTCTTTTTGTCTAGCGAGACGTATTGGAATGATGTTTAATGTAGTGTCCCACCTGTTCCAGTGTTTGTTTGAAAACTTGTCTGCATCTCTCTGCACCTCCCGTCACATAATCCAAAATATAACTACATTGTTTTTTGCTTGCTTTTCTGAGTCAGTATATCTTAGCTGTAGCCAGCAGAGTTATTGCAGTGTTAAACTCTGAAACAATTTTACAGCGTATGGTAATACAGTGTTTCAAGAGGCCGCAATAAAAGCAAAGACCATTACCTCAAAAATGTGCATTTGCATGTAATTGTTGGTTTGCTTTCCCTTATTTTACTTCATTTGTTGTCTAAGTGAATACACACCCATGTGGTCATCTTTCTTCTGTTTGTCTATGATCAAGCAGTATGTGACTGCTGTAAGCCTCTTGTCCCCATCTCCTGTCTCTACTCCGGCAGATGCTCCCCAGCTCCCCCTGTTGGGAGACAGATGAAGCATGTGACTCAATAACACAGGGTGAGTGCATGTGTTACACAACGCATGGGACTATGATGATCTGGTGGCGGAAGCACGGATATTGGAATATACTGCACTGGAAGGTGTCCTTGCCAAGCCACGCATGTTTGTGTGTGTGGGCAAGTGTGTGTGGACACAAAGACTGTGGACATGCTGCGCTGGCAGATGGCATTACTGCATTGCCGGGCCACCCTAGCTAACAGGGGGAGGATAGTGAGAGGGTGGGAGAGGAGGAGGAGATGTGATGTGAGTCAAAGAGAGGCTGGGTGAGGATGGTTGTAAAAATTTCAACTGTGAAGGGGGAGTAAGCAGTGGGTGAAGAAAGGATTGAATGTGTGAGTTATTACAAGGAAGACAGGGCTGATCAGGTAATGAATGAGTGTATGAGGAAGAAGAGTAGGGGACAGGGAGGAAGCAGTCATGCCACCCCAACACTCAATGATCATCCAACTCGTCCTCCCACACATTTTAACACATTAAATCAAAACTTTCATCCATCCCATTCTCATATTCTTCCATTCTTATAATTTTGCTCCCCCAAGTGCGATTCTGTGGTGGTCAGTTGCCAGCTGCACAGTTTGTGCTGCGTGCATATATGCTTGTGTGTACTGGCGGGCGCTGCATGCCTGCTGGGTAGCAGGGCTGGGCCAGGTGTGGAGTGGGAGCAGTGGGAAGACTGGGAACAGTGGGCCTGTTAATTAGAGAGGGGTGATTAATGGGACAGCAGAGAAGGAGCACTGTCTTAGGGATGAAGGAAGGTAGGAGGGGTTGAGGGGAGAAGGCAGGTGAGGGAGCAAAGGGAAGAGTTCGGAAAAGAGGATATAAGCGATAATGTAAAAATTATGAACATAAAAAAAGCTTATAAAGCCAGTTGCCTCAATTGGGACACCAAATGCACAATCAATACTGTCCACTGTATCATGCTTTACAGCAGGATATTTAGTCAATGCATGTGTACTTGTGTGCATCTTTGGTGACGTCTGCCTCAGGATCCGGAGTGTTATTGAGATGTAAGAAGTGGCGTTGTGACAAACACTCCTCAGGGGATGTGGCGTGTAAACACCAATCATTTGGCAGATGCGCTGTGAGCAAATTGGCAGTGTATTCCCCGTGGCCAAGCCACACGCCATTATCAGGATTGAGACTAATCGCGTGCCGTCTCCCATATGAGGAGCAATTAATTCACACCGAATCAAACTGCAAGAGAACAGAGTGCAGAGCGGAAAAGGTAGAGGAGACTGAGCAATGGAGGGAGAAGAGTGGAGGTTCGAGAAGAAAGATAAGCTGAAGTAAACGAAAAGTAAGTTTGTGTAGTTTTAACATTTTCAGCGGGACCCAAACTCACTGAAAAACAAATTCCTTTTTTTGCTTTCAGAGTAACTCTTAGAAACCCATCTTGTGGGATACTGGGATAAAGTTTCTGCAATAGCTCACAGACAAGAAAATAAATGATGAAGAGCCAGGCAAGAGTAAAAAAAAAGCAAGAGAAAATTGACCTGAGTGGATATCCTGTGATGCAGTCGAACATTTATAAATGTATTTCCACAAAGATGTGTCACCGTGGTAGATTTATGCTATCTGTATTTCTAGAAAGATGACACTTACAAAGAATCATTAATGTGAGTTTTCCCCCATCCTCACCTCAATCCAGTCTTGAGGCATTGTAGTGGAGAGTCTGCTGAGCCAGACGCCAAGCCATTATTTCCTGTCTGATTGCTCTGCGGCCAACGCGATTAAGGAAGAAGACTAAAAGGTAATTTTTCACTATGATGGACAGAAGGAGAGAAAAAAGTAGAGCTAGTCTCAGTTTAATCTCGTGCAGATGGAGGGAGTGAGGGTAGGACAGCAAAAAAGAGACGGGATGCCATCGTTTCCAGGGATACAGTACCTAAATTAATCGTCTGGCCCTGTGACCTTTTGGATAAGATAAGTAGCATTATAATAAGGAGGGCCATATGAAAGACCAGACAGAACAGACAAGCCAAAGGAGACCATTCAAGTACACTTTCTCTCTTTCTCTCTCTCATACATACACATATAATGTAAGCGGTATTGTATATAAAGTCATTTAACCCTTTTATTATTCCAGAGAATTAATTTTTCCCCACTGTCGGGTAGTTTGTGTGTGTGAGAAGATCAACAGGACATAAGAGAAAAAAGACAGAATTGCAGGCAGGGTACAACAAAAGGAGACTTCTTGGTGTCAGAGAAAAAGGGAAGAGGCAGAGAAAAAGAGATGTTTTGAAAGCTCTTGTAATTCATCACTTTGTCACAGGAAAGCCAGGTTGTGTACGTAATTCTAAGTGGTGATCACAACTTCACAGGGGAGGTGTAGAGGGAGATAAAGTAACACTTCACACCGCTCAAGAACAGTGTGTTTGTCAACTTTGTGGAAGATCTATTTCAGATACCATAAACTGCCAGAGAGGATCTGCTCAGAAGAAACGGAAGTCGACTTGCGACTATAGTGGTAAAGAAAATGTTCAGGAAAAAAAAAATCAAGTGCTGCTGATACAAAAGTAGGTATTTACACTCTTGGTGTCGTTCGCAGACAACAGACAAAACACTTTTGCAATGTGTAAAACAATTTAAGCACATACAGTACATTAGTGGTGGCTGCAACTATCATTATTGAATATTTACTTGAATGTCATCTGCTCTATTAAATGCCAGAAATGTGTGAAAAATGCCACCACAGTTGTGCAGAACCCAATGTGGTGCCATGTGGGGTTTTTATTACAGGTACCGAGAATATTCAGTTTACAGTGTTATAAAACAGAGAAAAACTGCAAAACCCAAATTTGAGATAATCTGTGAGTGAACTAATGGCTTTAGTACAGGAATGAAAGATAAATGTTCTATGGCAAATATTTCAATAGGTAGTTTAACTTCCAGCTGTATTAAGCCGAATCTGTCAAGTCAGTTGCTTCTCAGATGGGTTTGTGATTGATTACAATCCTTAAAATCACTATCCGTTCTGCAAAGCACCATCCCTATTAAATATGCTTGGTATGCTGCTATCAACTCAGTTTTGTTAATACA
This sequence comes from Ctenopoma kingsleyae, assembly GCA_032353495.1. Lineage (NCBI taxonomy): Eukaryota > Metazoa > Chordata > Actinopteri > Anabantiformes > Anabantidae > Ctenopoma > Ctenopoma kingsleyae. The sequence continues at coordinate 14,975,987 of JAUBNQ010000026.1, read as the reverse complement.
TTAATATCTT
>JAUBNQ010000026.1:14960267-14975877 GCA_032353495.1 Ctenopoma kingsleyae | reverse complement strand
TTCTGCAAAGCACCATCCCTATTAAATATGCTTGGTATGCTGCTATCAACTCAGTTTTGTTAATACATTAATATCTTTCATCATTAACAGATACCAACACCTTTCCTCTCAGTGCTGCTCTGGCAACTTAACTGGAAAAAGAGGTTTATCAGCTTGTTATGTCAATCTTGCAACCCCCTGCTTTGAAGTTTTTAGCCTCTGTGTGTGCGCATTTGTTTGAGCACTTATCAGCATACTCTTAAATAGAGTCTGTCGGCTCTCACAGTCCCAGTTTCGCCCCCACTGACTGTATGTGTGTGTGTGTGCATTTCCCGCAGAGCAAACATGTTAGTTCATCTGTTTTCACAGTGGGCAAACAGCGAAGGAGGCTCATGAGCGGCGTTAATGGGGAGAAGAAGGAGCAGGGTAAAGGGCAGATCACAGAGACAGCACAGGAGGTAAAAGAGGAGATGGGGGTTGGACTTTAATGGGGAGCAAGACTTGCATAAGTACAGTGCAGTGCAGGTGGATATTGGAGTTTGTTTGTGTAATATACAAGCAGAGATGGGTTTACATCTGTGTGTGTGTGTGTGTGTGTGTGTGTGTGTGTGTGTGTGTGTGTGTGTGTGTCTCTGTCTGTGTGTGTGTGTGTGTGTGTGTGTGTGTGTGTGTGTGTGTGTGTAGGGGCCACAGGGCAACCTCAGAGAAACTCCACTAATTGCAACCACTGGGTTTTACCTGAAGGTCTTCTCTGGCTAATATCATTAGCTAATCTGCTGTGTGTTGTCCCCCTTGCCCTCTCCGCCAGGGCCCCACTTTAGTAGCACTACCAGCGGCATCCACCGCCTACTCGCCCCTCCCAAAAAACCCCCACTTACACCCCATATATGTTTCCCAGAGCCCAATGCAGACTGCTGAGTCCAGGCTTGTGCTGCTGGAAGGGCCCTGCATCTGGGCTCTACTGACAAAGAAGATTAATACCTCAGCCACACACACACACACAGAAATATGGGCAAACTCACACACATTCGCACCCACGCAGCAATGGATCCTCTTAAAATGCACACATACACACAAACCTGTATCCAAACTAAAAACTGAGGGATTCGGCGCATCCTCACCACCCATATTCCCTCCTTCATCTTGCTTCCGTTTCTCCAGGCTGTGGACCACTCCAAGACTACATCCCCTTTTTCCCCCTCCTTATCCCCACCCACCCCCAACTACCCACTTTAAATAGAATCTCCAGGCCACAGAAAAACAACTTTCTGCTGATGCGACTACTCCTTCATCCTTCCCATCTTTCCCCTATTCCTCCCACTCCCATCTCACACCTATGGTCATATAGAGGTTGGCTGAGTATAAACCCAGAACTCTAATGCCAATGTTATAGTTGAGTGGGCTGCAGTGTGCTCCTGATGCCCCCTGTGGCAAAAAGTCCACAAGGCAAAGATGCTCCAGAACCCAAACTGTCCACTGGGTCCAAGTGATAAAACAACAAATCATAATAATAACTTTAATAATCCCCTTGGGGAAGCAAGCAGCCCCCTTAAGGTGCTTTGCCCTGTCCAGGGACACTTCGACATGTGGCCAGGAATCGGGGGAACCGGGAATCAAATCACCAACCCAGGGGTTCATAAACAACTGCCCTATGAACTGAGACCCGCCCCTCTTTTCTAGATGTGAATTAGTTCTATATTCACCTCTGTGTGTTTATAGTGGAAATTCCCCATCATTCGCCTGGGGGCTGCCAGATGTGTGATTTGGCCCACAAGAGAGAGAGTATCAAAGGGTCTAGAGGTGTTGCAATGGCCTGCATGACTCAAGCACCACACCTGTCACTAGAGGCCAGAAATATCAGTGTGGATATGCAGCGTCTGACACAAATGCATCCATCTGAATGAAAAGGAGGGGAAGAATATACAAGGACATAATGAAACCTGGATGACTGAGAACCTTCACAGAGACATAAAGAAAGAAAGAAAAGAAAAGAAAAGAAAAAGAGGGGAAAATGAATGGGAAAACATATTTGCTAGAGCAAAGAATCAGATAAAAGAGTGATCACTTAGGCAGGGACGACTGGCACATCCCAGCATGCCTAAACGCTTCCCTATCTCAGCACATTGGCTGCTTGTCAAACAGAGAAAGACAGCAACGGAGAGAGTGAAACACGAAGATCAACCGCAGACATCTGTGCAGAGACAAAAATGGTCAGAAAAAGACGCAAAGGAAGTAAGTGACAAAGCTGCTGTCCTGGTTAAGTTGACGGTACAACTGCTTATCCACATGCTGCATCTCAAACAGAGGATTGTGAATAAAGGTGAGTGACATTTAACTACAGTTGCATAGAAGAGGCAGACAAGCTGTTTGAACGACAAAGTAATATTGCTTGGAATAAATTTTTCTGCCACTAGATCAAAATAGTCTGCTTTTAACACGAACAAGCAAAGATCAGTTGTTCTGCCGTCATCCCCATGCAGAACTTGTCTTTTTAAATGTTGTGAAACATTTACACTAGAAAAGTGCATTTAATTTCTTAAAATGAATCAATTTAATTTACTGTGTGAAACACTTAAATTAGAATAAATATCAGTCTAATATGTTGTCCAGTTTATCAATAAAGGAAATTTTGTTTTTATAATCCCTACATTTTTTTTTAATCTACATTTAATATTTTGTGTTTCAATTTTATTTACATAACGCTCATGTAACAGACACTTTACACAGAAAGAGCAACAAAGGTAGTTTTACTGATTTGATATCTGGTTTTATAGCCACCGTGAAAATATATCAAACTGTCTTTGAGAGTATGGAGAAAATATAGGTAATAGCATTTAGACAAAAACAATAAAACATTTTTACCATGTAATTTTACCATGAGTCTTATTTCAATATCAGAATATAAAGGAGAACATTTGTGAGCATTATAAAAATGAATAACTACAGTGGGAAAGTGTCATGATCAAACTTGTAATGTTGTTTGGGGTTTATTGTAGATGTATTCTTCCACTCTCTCTCTGCCCTATCGGGGCCGGCATTCCATGTCCTTATAAATAATTCATTTTTTAATCTGATTTCCCAGAGCGATTCTCAGTGTGTTAGTCACATATTCAATAACGGTGCGCGGTGAATAATCTGACTGTGTGTTTCCGTGATTTTCACCCCATGTTCTGCGAAGAGATTGAATAGGTGGTGGTGGTTGGGGAGGGGAGAGGAGAGGGGGTATTCTGCCGGAGTCTGAAAGCGATTACGGAGGAGGAGAAGAAATAAGAGGAAAGTAGAGGAGAGGAGTCAGGTGCATCATTAGTCAACATCCGTACAGGTTGACAATGAGCAGATGCATGCATTTCTAATACAGATCCATGTTTAGGATTACTTGTCTCTCTCATCTGGTGCCTGAACATCAGCGGCGTCTCTCCAAGCGCTCTCTCACAGACACACATCTGGAGGGCTGGGAAGGACTTGTTCAATGATTAAACAATTTCTCAACTGACAATGAGATGTAGGAAATTATCACATCCAAGGAAAAAAAAATGGGGAAAATTAAGGAAAGTATTCTTAAAATAACTGTATTGTTATGTGCAGTGTTTTGAAGCCCTTACACATACATTTTCTCATTTCTCTAATTTGTTATTGTACAAATATTTTATGGACGTGCAGAAGGAGCTGTAGAAAAGCAAAAAAAAAAAAAAAACATATGAGAAACACATAAGACATCACATTACATACTTCTGGCTTTGGAATTATTTCCAAAGTTTCCTCACAAAACCAAAAATGTGGAAAACAAGATAAATAATTTATAGTGGAATAAAATTTATGGAAGAATTTGTCTTTAATAACATAGGGCAAATATTCCATAGCAAAAAACAAACTAAATATATTGTTTGATTTTTTTTCCCCCTCAAAGTACCACAAACTTGTGAGTGTGACGCAAATATTCAGAGTGGTAGAGGGGTGGAACCGCTTCACCATAACATGCCACTGTCCTTTTCCCCCAAAGCGCACTGGGTGCTGTTTGTTCTCCAGCCTCCAGCCACACTGTCTGCCCACAAACACACAGAAAAAGATGCAAGTGCAAGTTCATCAAGACCTCACTACACAACAGACAGCGATTTCAATATGCTGCCGTTTTGCAGCCCTTTAAAAAGAAAAAAAAGTGTCTGATTTACAATGATCCTAATATGATATTTTTCAGCCGCAGGCAAGTCAGTCCCACAACAATAGAGCTGGATCACTGAGAGGGTTTGTACAGTGTCAATATAAATAAAAGAGAATACACAGTGTACCACAACAAAGAAATGTGCACACCAACTTCCACATGAATTTTGTGCTGCTATGAGGACAGCTAAATCACAGGGCATTTCTCCTAAAAGCTGCATGATTGAATGACTGTCTGTAACCTAATCTTAGTAATGAAACCACCACAGCTGAAATGAGAGTTAATAGGTCTAGAACCAGATTTCTTTTTAAACAACATACTGCTTTTATTGTGTTTAAACTCAAAAGAAGCTTAAACGTTAACTTCTTGAATCACTGTGTGTGATTGTGTTTATGTGCAAGTAACAAAAACAAAGAGGTCAAAAAGTGCTTCAAATAAAGACAGAATTAGTGCATCTTGCTAATTCTGAATCTGTCTCAACAAGATTAAAATGATATCTCTCAAACATCCAATTAGTACTTTCACTTATGTCCACTCAGCAGGTTTGTTCATATTCAGTGACATTAAGTAACTAAATATGAAGTGATGGACCCAACTCCTGAAAAACCCTCATCTATTAACTCTATTATCACGCAATACTTTGTAACTAAGAAACTTAACCTCTGACCATACTGTGACATAAACAGACACAGAGAGTTAATCATAAAGAAGTCTTGTGGCATGATGTGGTGTGACTTTAATAGGAGGAAAGGAAGACTGACTCTTGGCTTCACACTGGATCGCTCTCTGGACAGCAAGTACAAAGGATGCACAATATGTTCAAATCTCCATGCACACATACACACACACACAAACACACACACACACACACACACACACACCTGGAGCAGTAAGCGTCTGAAACCTCAACAGTTAACTGGACAACACTAGAGCACCCCCTAGTGGTGATATACATCATCAACAGGGCTACAATTCTCAACATGTTTATGACAATGACACTGATATTAAAAGGCTTCAGGTCACACTGCAACGACATAAGGAACATATTATCCCTATAATAAATGAAATCTTCTTTTAGAAAAAAACTGGATTACTACATGTTACCTTTATAAAAGCATAAGGACAAGACAAACAAACAATTGAATGTATGAATTTTTTGATACACCAAGTTTGTAAATTATTAGAAAGATCAAGAGATGTTCTTGGTTTTTATGCAACAACCCAGGGGCCATCACATGAAAGTTTCTTTTGTCTAATCCTAGAAGATCAGATTTGGATGCTTTCATATGCACTACAACACATTAATTTATTTTTTGGGGCAATAACATTTCTATAAATCAGTAAATTACAGCACCCCAGATGAAGGCTGGCCTGAGGTCTTTTTCTCAGGCTAGCAGGCAAAGATCCCAGCTAAGATCTAGATTGTTGAAGGTAATCCAAGGCCTTGCCTGACATCCAAAGCAAACCCTTGGCTAAAGCTTAATATATGTTTCCATCCAGGCTCACATAAATGTTTGTGATTAAAAAGGGAGATATGAGAGCCGAGGCATTTCTGCAATCTTGCACATCCTAATTTGGTACTGGGGGAGTTAACACACCTGCCAGCTTCCTGCTGACGAGGGTGATTTCTCAACTGTTGTTGTTTGTGCCGTCAGTTTAAAGAGAGGCGAAGACAGTGAGAGAAGTCCGGGCTGGGCAAAACAGAGCAAAAACATGCACGCGCACAAAATACACCGTGTACACACACAGATCTCTAGCTGCTGCCAATAACAAGCAATCCTAACATGTGAAAATGTTGACTGCCTGATGATTGATGGTAGTTATTTGTGGCTTTCTAACCCCCCTCTCTTGCCTCCACCCGCCCTTTTCTTCATCTTCCTACTCTGCCCCGTCTCATCTTTGTGCTACAGCACCCCTTCTCCCCCCTCTCAGACAACATGAACATGACTAATATTGTGTAATTTTGTGTAAGTGGCCTGCTGTCTGTCACCCCTGCCTTGTCCATCAGTCTTCAAAACTTGAACTCACTGGACACTCGTGTGCCAAAAACAGTTGAGTTTCAACTAATGCAAAACACAAACCAGACGTACATGAAATCAGGTTACGCGTGTCTCTCTCTGTGTGTGCATGCGTGCGTGCTTATAACTACATATAAAAAAAATTTCAAACTCTCACTCAATCATACACTCAATATATATAAGTTTATATTGTTGTACACTGTGCCTAATACAGACCATAAACACATTTTAGTCCACACAAAATCAGAGGTCTCACAGTTACTGTAAGAACAGCTTGATTTTTCATTATGTATATCTATATTTAGATGTTGGTATTGGGACAGACATATAAATAAAGATGTGTATACAGAGACAAATGAATAAGTGGCAGGGTAGATCTGGGTGTCTGCTATTACTGCCACACTGCCAGCTCCCCATCCATCACTTGCTAATACACCGTGTTGTGTGTGTGTGTGTGTGTGTGTGTGTGTGTGTGTGTGTGTGTGTGTGTGTGTGTGTGTGTGTGTGTGTGTGTGTGTGCACGTGTGCGTGCACGTCTGTGTGTGTGTGTGTGTAGAAGGAAGAGGAGGACGACGATAAGGAGAGAGGAAGGAGAGAGGACATCAGAGGCCATAGTGCAAGTTCCTCATTCATCACTCTGTAAGGCCAAACTTTAGAAGCAAAGGATAGGCAGAGAAGAGATGTTTTCTCAGAATGATTCTTTGCTTCCTTTCACTTTTCCTCAAGTAATCAATGAAGCAAAATGGTGCCTGCATTGTTTCTACAGCACAGCCAGGAATTCCTCAGTTTCTTTGACCCACCCTTGTTGGCCAACAATCATTTCTTTTTTTTGCACCACTCCGTACTCTGTTCTTCCTTTGGCCAGTCTACAGATAGACAAGGGGAGAGATGAGAGAGCGAGCAAGCGAGAGCGTGAGAGAGAGCGCGCAAGCGACAGAGAGAGGGAGAAGGAGTGGGGGGGATGCAGAACAGGGCCTTTAGTCTAGAGATCATTACTTTTACGTACATTATTAATGTATGGCCAAACCACAAAGGACATTCACAGACAATGAGGAAGAAAGTGACTGCTTTTCTGCTCTCTACAGTGAAACATATAGGGAACACAGATTTCTGACTCCCACAATGTGGTGTGCATCCTAACTGACCACATACTCCCACTACTACTACTGAAGAGGACATCAGTGGATGTTTTATAATATAAGAAAATCTATATAAATATAATTCTGTTTTTAGAGCTGGCTATGAAATCACAATATTTCTTTAGACCAAAATGGGTCTGTAAAAACGGTAATGTACCAAAAATATCTGGTAATTGTAACCTTCCCAATGTCATCATCATTATTTTGATCATTTTAGACTGATTTTGGCTTGTTTCAGTTTAGCTTCTTATCATAAATTAAAAACATTTTTTGCAGGAAAACACTTCCATAATTGTGAGTGTAAGTCATGAAGAAAAGCACTCTCTTGGCACTGGCACCAGTATAATACTGGCACCAATACAGAATAATTTCAAAATCCAAAAGCAACCTGATAATGATTCTGATTATACATTTGTTGAGAACAAAATGTGTAAACATTTTATTTATTCACCAAAAGTTAAAAAGAAATCCAAAAGAATCATTAAAACAAGTGAAATCAACTAAAAGTGAATTCAACTTTTAAAAAGCTTTAAACATATATGTGAAAAAGGTGCGCATGTGTCCATGTATGTGGTCAAGGCATAAAGCAGGTTTGTCAGACACTGGTGTAGCTGAGAGCAGAATTAAAGAGTGTGCACAGTGTTTCATTAAATGCTCAATATATCTTGTGTTTTCTGGATCATTTAAGCCCCATTACAGAACAGTGGCACAGCTTTAATTTCCAAAGTGCCTTTCAAAAGGCATCACCTCAGGCGCATATTCCTACTCTCACATGTGTATGCACACGTATCAATATACACATTGATGCAAACATACGTGCTAAAATGTAAGACAAGCTTGTCCACACACCTGCAGTTATACTCACATATATAACAAGTAAAGACAAACAAAGCCTACATTTACTGTTACCTCTCCATATTGCTATGTTTTAATGCTTTATTTCTCTTCTCTGCACTGTGTCTACTTTCCTCCCTCTGTGTGTCTTTCTGCGTAACAGATGACAGCAGCCTTGCAGTGGCTGGGGCCACTGTCTTGGCTGCCAGACCCATGTGACTTGCCAGCTTGGCCAGAGGATGAACCCCAGGACTAACTCAAGCCAAGGTCAGATTCTGTCTAAGTGTGTGTGTGTGTGTGCGCGTGTTTGTGCGTGTGTATACACAGGGAAGCATTTGGCCATTTAGTTGAAGGTGTTAGTGCTGATGAAGTCTGCATGCTTGGCTATAGACTAAACATTACAGGAAAAATCCTTTAGTGGATTTTCAAATTGGACCATGAGTGCTTGCGTGTGAAGGTATGTGAGAAGTGTGTGCTGAGCCAGCTGCAGATTGAAGGGAGGTGGAGGTAAGGAGAGTGTTGTTCGGCGCAATTGATACATTGCAAATAGAGTGGGCTTCCTGTCCGGGTTTTGTGGCTAAGGTGTTAAACGCTTCAGGAAACCAGATATACTTGCACATCCTCTAAAGAGATAGGGGGACAGGGTGGGGGAAAGACAAGAAGTGGAAGTAAAAGAATAGCAGAAAGGTAGAGAAAAAAGCCTGCCACTCTGAGAGAAGTCTGCGTGTGATTTTCACCCCTCCAACTGTGTTCTATTACTGAAACACTGCTATACCTCCCAATAATCTGAGATTATTCAAACTGTTCCAGCAGCAGTGATGGCAGTCTGAAATCAAAGAAGGGTTCATTTCTCTGAGAATGCCTGTCGTTTGTTCTCCTTCTCCCCTGTAATGAGATGGAATGTGGCTAAATTAGCAGCTGAGAGGCAGAGCGTCATTTACAAGACAATCAAATGATCCTTTACAAAACACACTCAATATGCATTAGATGTCGGCTTTGTGAATATAGGATGGACTCCTTATGCACTCAAATGGGGAGGGGGGGAGTATTTTGATGTTGCGCGGTGGTGATAAATGCCAAACTGAAATCATCCATCACAATGCAATAGAAAGGCCTGCAGCGCTCTGAGTGGATGAGAGGAGTGTGATGTTTGTATTGGCCCACTGGGTTTCCCTCTGTGATGGAGGGAATGCGTAAATGAACGTTAAATGTTAAAAAATGTTTTTTTTATTAGACGAATTGCATCATTAAATCACATTATAAAAACAAAAAATGCACCATTAATTTCCTCCCCAAACAGCCGTAAGTACATGTCTCTCTGTCCCTGTGCCCATCTCTGTGTACCCCCATGGGGTGGCAATTCCAGAGCTATTTCATTCCATTACACAGATCAATCAGATCTGTGAACACATGTAGGGGGCTGGATGAGTCAGAAGACAAAAACAACTTTTTAATTGTATGTAGACTTTTTTCTCTGCCTACTAGCCAAACACAGTTTCTTCTTTCCCGTTTTTACCCTTCCTCCATCAGTACATAAAAGGTAACATAAATAATAGATGAGGGAGGTGATGAGATCAATCAGAGGTTATCAGTCTAGGAAATAGGAGTGGACAGAGTAGGACATAGATTTGAGCTGGACGAGAACAGCAGACCTGCTGTCAGAGATAGTGGCAATAAGTGCTGCTCTATAGAGCAGGCACAGTTCGACTAGGCTACAGTGCAAACACTGTATATGAACAGTGAAGGATGATAAGGACAGAAAATTGCAAGAGCCTCACAAACACATGCAGAAACATCTCATCATAAGCCTGCATCCACACCCATCCCTCCATGCATTGACCCCCCACACCTTTGCATCACATGTTCTCACATGTGTGACAATGCCACCGCAGCATGACAAATGCAAACAAAAGGTTCACCAATTCATCACTGTAGAGGAGGGTGGGACTAATTATACAACTGAAATTATGACTCTGTTTTTTTGTCCTTTTTGAGACTGCAATGCTGAACATGGAGGTGTAGAGAGGAAAGAAAAAAAAACAGCCCCGCAGCTTCACTGTGAGGAGCACATGAAGGCGCAGACACAGACACACACACATTCCCTGCCGCCTAGCCGATACCTCGTCTCTGCTTGCAGGCCTGATTAATCCAGTGTAGAGTGGGAAGATTTTGACCCTAAACAGAAAAGTCCTGTTGAGGCTGCGAGAGGCACTGATTTATTTAGGTACCACACTTTTCACATTAATTATCCCTGTGCAGGTGCAGGCCCAAATTCCTCTTCCCCCCAGCTGTAGCCCTATGTTGTGATACACTCACATATACACACAAATAAATAAAGCAAGCACATGCAGCCTGCCCCCATTGCTTTGCCAGGCTGTACTTACAGCGTCTGGGTGGCAAGGAGAACACTGGCCGTCACAGCAGTGAAGAATTGCGCACCCAGATTTAGAACAAACGCAAATAACAAACCAAAAGCAAACACAAATGCGACTACGCAAACAAGAGTTTGTCCTGGAACGTCCTCTCTTGCAGCACAGGTTTTCCTTCTCTTCTTGCTCACATCACAGTAGTGAGTCTTTTACCTGAGAAGACTCCATCACAAGTAGCACTCCTGCATTTGAATGCTCATTATAGTACAGTTAAACAAGAGCTTTTAGAGCATTAAACTGTGCTTAAAGTAACGAAAGAAAAGTTCATACTCCTGAAGGGACTTCGGTTGAGTTACATTATATTGGTTTTCTAGTTCAGGGTCATCACTCTCAAAGAGTGAACTACAGCAATCTGACATCTATTATGTGTTATCTTAACCTGAAAGATATGAAGCATCTACAGCTGTCAAATAATTGTAATGGAGTAAAAGGTACAGTAATTTACTATGACTGTGCCAGCCTGTTTCATTATTGTCCCCAGGTGACACCATGGGACTTATACTGGGGCATATATTTTTGTCTGCATTTTTTTGTGTGTGGTACAAGCAGTAACTCCACCACTGTGCTTCCTCTAACAGAGCGAGTGGTGTGTGATGTGTCACAGAGCTACACTCATTATAGCCTACATTAGCACCCTACCTCGCCCTGATTAGTCCCCCGCTGAGCTGAAATCCACAGTGCAAGTGTGCTTTTGTGTGTGTGTGTGAGGCCGGGAGAGTAAGAACGAGGGGTAGAGGCAGTGAAAAAGAAAGGCAGAGACCTTTTTCCTCTTTAGCATGAACATTGTCTCTTCATCCCTGTGACAGCTTCCTCATTTCTCTTATACAAATGGCAGCCAGTGCTGGTCGGCATGCATCAGGAGCTTGGGAGTGGGCCCCATCACCACTCTTCTGTCGCTCTCATTTATTACCCAGTTTGTTTGCACTCTTATACACGGCCTTGCCCTGCCAGCCCATCCATCAAACATGCAGTAACATTCAGGCTCTCTCTCACACGCGCACACACACCTTGCCTTCCTGGACATTGAGACAGACACAGACACACGATTACATACTCCTTTACATTTACATGAGCCCTTACACACTTATCTTCTGATCCACATATGTTGCCCTAACACACATTAAACGTGCAGTTCAAATGGTGCATTCTCCCACGCTTCTCTTTCCTGTCAGATTACTCTGTCTTTGTCATCTGTTCTTACCTCTATTTCTTCTTATGCTCTTGTTTTCATTCTGCAGACACTTTCCCAAAAACCCCCAAGAAGAAAAGTGTGCAAGTGTGATGCAATAAGAGCACAACATTGATCAAATCCTCACTCACCAGTAGGGCTGCCCCATATCAGGATCAAGTCAGAATCAGCGCTTGTAACTCAGGAGGGGGAGACACCATCAACACACATGACGGCACCTGCACCAGAAGTTATTTTGCTGACCTCTCTGAAAGTCAGCAGCACTGGATCTGATCGCCAGAGCGACCAATAAACAACATGCACCATGCTTCGTGCTGACCAAGACTTAGAGGGGTCTTACAGATGCTGTGGCACCTACGATACTCTGTACAGTGAATCTACAGACAAAATGTAGGTGGACACATGAGGGTCTAATCAACTGGTGCATCAACTCATTGACTTTTAGGGGGTAGCCCTACACATCAATATTGGTCAATATGTATAATTTTGTGGATTCATTAGTCCATACTTTCACAAATGCCTGGCCACAGCCCATGATATCAATCAGGGGGTGTACAAAAATGCCAGCATTAGATAGTAAGTGATGGTAAGTTACGCCTCATTTTGCAAATATCTAAATAAAGACAGTGTTGTTACACTATTTTCAAGAACCTCAATGTGTTCAATGTGCACCTGCTCAACACATCTCTTGTATCAGAAGTACAAAGTTGCCTAGAACCACATCATCAATTCTTCACACTGTCTCAAGGTCACATCACTGACCAAACCCCATCACCTTCCTGTAAAAAGCTACTTCACTAAAGACATATTTTTGTATTCCAAGGAAGGGCTCAGCAAAAACAATCAATACAGTTAATTATGTTTAATGGAGAATCACTTTAGTTGACATGTCAAGTGAGAAATAATAGAAAAATAATTGTAAACAATTATGTTAAACAATTAGCAAAACCATAGATACAGATAAAACAATGTGGTACACATCATTTACAAACATTCTTTGACACATTTACATAATATATTAAGCCGTTTCATTATACAATATTATGTTTTTACAGACAGTCAAACAAACCACTTTCTGCCAACACACACAGATTCACACAAAGCATGTTTGGGGGCCAGCTGCCAGCAAATGAAGAATCTTCCTCCCAATTCACTTGTTATTGTGCTGTCTGGGTGACAAGTATACCTATACAGTGAGTATTTATTTCCGGAATGTTTTGTTCCGTTTTCCTGCAATGATGAATGTTTCTTTTATAAATCCATCGCTAGGCCTTTTAAACCATAAACAATATTTCTCCAGCCTAGATTCCTTGTGCAGCAGTCTTGGGGAACCTTGAGATTTCCAGGCTCTGATTTAATGGCTCGTAATTCTTGAAAGGCAATCCTTCTTCACCCTCCGATGCTCAGATGCACCATCCTTCCGGCAGCTCATGGCGCACGGCCTCAGCTCCCCTTTGGATCCGCAGGCCAGCGCAAATGCCAGTTAAAACTACTCAGCCAGAAATGGCACCATACCCCTTCTGTCACTGGCACTGGATTGTCTGCTATGGGCTGACAGGACATAGCTCACTGTTAAAGGTTTTTTTTTTATATATATATAGATGTGTGAGTAATGATACTGAGACCTAGGTTTGCTCTTAGGTCCAGTCAAGGATCAGTGACCACAAAAAATTGCTATTTGGATATGTATATGTTTCTGTTGGTCTCTTCCGTTTGTATCTTTCAATCCACAGGCCACACTAGAAACTGGACTTCAATTTGTGAGAGTGACTATGCGTTAGATGCAGCAGTTACAGAATATTATCTAATGATAATATTTTTGGATTCAATGTGAAATTTCATAGTTTTTGCCAGTTCCACTAATGTTCAGGTTAAAAGTTCTGTTGAATTTCAGATCAAGTGAAGAATTAAATTCTGTCAAAGCTTACATATGATACAGATACATGAAATGCCACACAAGTATGTCTTATTGATAAGACAACACACACACAGTAGATCGGTGTAATGCCACCAGACCCCACAGGAGGAACTGACCAAATATCTAGATAAATCCGCTACTAGTCTTTTCACCAATTTTAAAAATGTGTTGATGTATGGCTCATCATGCTACAGCATATACTGTAAGAACATACATGCTTATAAAAACAGATCATGAAAAGTTTTCATGATCTTTGCATTTCTTAACCTCTGCTATAAAAAAGCCCTGATCCATGGTCAAACTGTAATACAATCTACTTCTAAATCTAACCTTTAATTTAACCACTTTTCTGGATATCTTTCAGCATAATGGTATGAAGAAAAGATTAAGTTCATTTTAAAAATGGCCAATAAAACGAACCCCAACCAGTCAACTAAGTACAAGGGAGAAACAACAGCAGGTTAAAAAAGCAATCATTAGGCCAGTATCGCTAATTGTGTTCCTTCCTCTACTCATGTATAATCCCTAGTTCCTCGCTTTGCCTTCATTAACAATGGATGAATTAATTAGAAACCTTCATAGGATTTCTGCACAGTGAACCCAGGAGATAAAACACATCCTATTCCTCAGACCAGCTCCTTTCCTTCCAATTTCTTTTTTCAGCTCTCTCCTCCCTCTGCTCTTAATTGTATTGTTTGCTTGTTGTGTCGATAGCAGGATTAATTTCGCTATAGATCAGGATTATTGACCTTCTCGTCAATGTTATTTCATTTCTGTAAGGTGCTAATTATAGGGAACAGGGGAAAGCAAATTGCACTGTAACTTGCCTCACTTGCTTTCCAATAAAACAGAAGGAAAACAACATTAATTCCCTTTTTGCTGCCCTCCCTCGTAAGATAGATTCAAATACTATCTCACTGTTTATCTATGGCATCTATGAGGGACACTGTTACCGACTGCTGGACTTGATTAGTGGACTTTATATTTAAAACACTGTTGTCTATTCTGACCCATTCCCCTCCACCAAATGTCATTCTTTTCACACTCACTGCTCTTTTCTTGGTTCTCTCACTTCACTGGAAAGAGGGGGAGGGCACAGTCCATAAACAATTAACTGGCTGGATAAGTGATACACTCAAGCGCTAACAGACCTGAAAAACATTGTGTTATAAATTCTGGTAATTGAGTGGAGGGAGGTGAGCATGAGGCCACTGAGACTGAGTAGGAAACATCTTACAGCAGCTAATCTAAGGTCAGGTGGTCTGCACTTGCATCTTTATCTTATAAAAGGGTGGGGGGACACCTTTTGAAGAAGACAGATGTGAGCAACTGTATGTAAGTTTTTGAATAGACATCCAAATGAAAAAAGCTTTACAAGTGCAGTCATTTGCTGCCATTATATCCATTATGTGATTGCATTCACTTTCAAAGGTCTGCCCAAGTACAGTGAGCCCTAAGACCCTCTGATCCACCCTTTTCTCTTCATCTCCACCCCTCCCTTCTCCCACAGTCCTCTAATGAACTGAAAGGTCAGAGCACTAATAAAACTATTAGCAGAAATGAATCTCTCAGATGTGTTAATGCACTTTTAATTCCTGTTAGCAAATTTCATCCCCCAGCAGTTTGCTGCACGCTAATGAGAAATAAAACGCCCCGCTCTAGGGAAGGGGGATGGGGGAATGGGTCGATGCTCCGGCTACTCCACAGCAGACTCCATGCGCGCGCGCACACACACACACAACACACACACACAGAAGTCGTACACACTAACATTGCACCTTCCACACACCCTGGATGTGCTCGATGTTATTCACGGACTGAGGCCTGTTTTCAGCCCTGTGATTCTGCAGGGTTAATTAAAGAGCACATCTCCATCTGTTCTCATTCAGCCTCAGCTATGTCTCTCCCCATCAAGCACACACACACACACACACACACACACACA
>JAUBNQ010000026.1:14932553-14943943 GCA_032353495.1 Ctenopoma kingsleyae | reverse complement strand
AATACAACCTCACATGACATAAAATAACAGGGCTCACACTCTATGTACCTTCACTGGAAGTCCGTGGCACCTTAAACTTGTTCATGAGACGCCGGAGCTGCTCTCGTACAGTCACTGCCCGCAGCAGGCCCTTGTAATTGAGAAAATGTTCCTGACACCACTGGGAGCTCTTCTGATGCTGCAGCAAAAAAAAGGAAAAAGTAGCACAGATTTGATTCAAGTTGAATTTATCCCTGACACTTGCACCAAGCAGTCACTGCCACTAACTGAGCTATGTGAATATACAGTGTACACATACACACACTATACCTTAATGAATGCTTCATACACATTCAGCATGGTAAGGTGGTCTCCCTCAGCAACTGCAAATTTCCTGTGCTCTCGGACCTGCAGGGTGAGATAGCAAAAACTGGATAATTGTCATGCTGACAAAGCATTTTTGCAAAAAATACAACTTGCTCCTTTTTTTAAGCCTGTTTTTCACTTACAGCAACTTTTTTCTGATTGGGTGGCACTACAAAAATATTCTGAATCTGCATCATTGCTGCTATGGTAACAATCTCTTTGGAGCAGCCGAAGTTTCCTGATTCTAGGAGCATCTTGGCAAACATGGGACTGAGAGGAAACTCTGCCATCCGCACACCCATGGGATCAGTCAAGCGGCCGTAATGGTCTAGGCCTGCCAATAGACACACACATGGTTAAAATTGTGCATGTTGTGCAAGGATACCTTAGTTTGCATATGCATGCTGACACACAATTTTGAACACTAGTGCTGCAGTTGAAGGACAGAGTGCCTTTTTACTTTAGCCTCATGCTGATCACCTTATTTCTTACCTCCCAGAGCGTAAAGCAGTTCCAGAGCCTGAACCATGGTCTGAGCTGGAGGAGGCTGTGGAGTTATATTAAATGGAAAAGTCAACAATTATAATACTTGCTCTAACAGATAGATTAAAGTGAAAATATGTCTTGTCATTGCATCTTTAAAACTACAAACAACTGCATCAGTTAATATGGTTTCAATGCATTTTTCCACAAAGGCCAGGGGGCATTCTTACTAATTAAAATGTAAAGTACAATTGTTTTCACAGTGGGTGAACACATCACAGCCACCCTGTGGATGCAAAGTGAGCTACTCACAGAAAGGAAGCTGAACCGCAGCACATTGTCAATGCCTAATGCTTTAAGCTGCAGGATGACAGGGGCCAAATTGGTGCGCTGCATCTCTGGCACAGTGGAGGCAGGCAGTTTCTCAAAGTCCTCCTCTGACGAGAGAAACAGAGGCAATAAAAACAGAGAGAAAAAGACAAAGAGCGACAGAAAAACAGGCAGTGGAGTAAGAAGGACCGACTATAGACTATATCATCTCATCCCAAGTATTAACAACCAGATTATTCTCTAATAGTCCTACATTATTCTACTCATTATCTTTCTTCTATTCCTGGAGACTCGCACATACCTGTGTATAGCCTGAAGCATTTTCCGGGTCGGTTTCGACCAGCTCTCCCAGCCCTCTGACTGGCTGAAGCCTTGGAAATGGGGGTGACCACCAGTGATTCAATGGCAGTGCGAGGATTGTAGGCTCGCAGCTTCACAAATGCACAGTCGATGACAAATACAATTCCATTTATAGTGATTGAGGTCTCAGCTATATTGGTGGCCACTACAACCTGGGAAAAAAGCACAAGTACAACAATTTCTTTAGAAAAGACACAGTTCTACTGGCTTACATCAACTCCTGTATGAACTGGTTTTACTGATTATGAGACCATATTTTGAATTTTACAAATGCACAAAAAGAAATGCAGCAGCATTTACTTTGCGAACAGAAGAGGGCACCCTCTCAAATACTTTCATCTGCTCAGCATATGGTAGACCAGAGTACATGGGCAAAATCCTCAGATGTTTCTTCATGCCATATCGCGACAGAGACCTAGCCTGGTCCTGCAGGTGGGACACCACCTTCTCCACCTCTTCCTAAGGGCACAACAATAAGAAGATCATTAATAAGAGAACAAAAAAATTAAAGCTGGCCACACAACAAAGACACACACAGGACACTGTTGCATATACAGGTTTTACCTTGTTGTCATTCAAACCCAAGACAACAAATAAAGACTGAATATTGGCAAGAACCTGGCGGCTAACCTGTCCAGTGAGAAAAGCCAGGACATCTCCATCGTCTTCTGTCTCATGGATCTTCAGCACTGTCTCTACTGTGGCCTTAACGTAATCAGGAACAGGACTGACAACAGACAAATGGCACGTCAGAATGAAAAAAAATATACAAATGAAGATCAATTTCACACCAGAATTACGTGTTTTAAGTACCTGACAGTGTAGAAGATGTCCACAGGAAACGTTCGTCCCTCCACTGTCAGAATTCCACATGTGTCCTTGGTGGGATCCCCGGACTCATTCAGATTGAAGAAATCATGGAATTTCTTCAGGTGAAAGTGAGATTACAGTTAGTGAAGTCAACATGAGGGAACATCGTAGAAGCAATACAGACTCTCATTGCCCTCATTCTGACATTACTACTGCAGTACAACTAAATAATTTGAATATGGAGAGAAAGCAGAAAGCACAGTAGATGTCCGATATGGCATTTCAGCTGACTTGTTTAATGCTGAGCGCAGTCGTGTCTTTCTTTCATCAGTGTATCACAGATGTCAGTACAATGCGATCTGACCTGACATCAACTTTCCCTGTGTCTGCCTTTGTTTCTTTTTTCTCGCTAATCAAGCATATCTGTTCATCTTAATGATGCAGTCACCTTGGCATCCAGGGTGGCAGAGGCCACAATCACCCTGAGGTCTCGTCGCTTCTTCTGAATCTATTAAAGAAAGTAGGAAAACATAACAGTGAAAAAAACTCAGGGTAAAATGTGCTGTAACTTTGTCACAAGCCATTTATTATGGCTAATAAAATGTAAAAACAAAGCCAAACTGTAAAGGTTTATTCTCTACACTGACAGAATTCATTAGCATTACCTTCTTTAGCAAACCAATGGCTATGTCCGTGTACAGGGTTCTCTCATGTGCTTCATCAAGCATCAAGACACTGAGGATAACAGAACCATAAAGAACATTAGAGTGAATCCAAACCAGTCTTGATAACAAACACGAGTTTACACATGCAGTAAAAACAAATCACATTTGGATATTTGTAACAACACTTGTGTAAATGAGGGATAAAAATAACTATGGCTGCAGCAGATTCAAGATCCTGGTATAGTGTATGCTGGCTGTGTCACGGATTAGTTCAGGGGTAGCCAAGCCCGGTCTTAGAGAGCTGCAGCCCTGTTGTTTTCCAACCACCTCTGCACTAACAGCTTCTGATTGGCTGAAGTGAACAGCTGTAAGTGCAGGGATGGTTGGAAAACAAGCAGGGCTGCGGCTCTCTAGGAGCGGGTTTGCCTACCCCTGAATTAGTTGCATAAGTGAATAACGGATCCGCCATTACGGTTATTAGTAACACCAGTGCATTGTCTTCTATTACAATTAATAATGATAGAAGCTGCTGTTAAAACATGCCTGTATTTTTTCAAAAGCGGATCAGCCATCATCTCCCGCACCAGCATACCATCTGTAAGGAACTGACAGGACACAAGTACATTTAAATACGGAAAGGAACCAGGCAACAGAAAGACCAAACCCATGTGGTGGGGCTTACCTTGATCCTTGTAGCGTGGGGATCAGAGCAGTCATCAAATCGGATGGTGTAACCCACCTCATGTCCCAGCAGGGCCCCTCGCTCCTCTGCAACACGATTAGCTACCTATCAGTAGGAAAGAGGGGTAAAAACAAATCTGAAGCAGGCATTTGTCCTTCAGTGCAAACTAAATTTGTTGCAGTGAAGTGACCCTGGAAAACAGTGACGTAGCTGTGCAGTAACAGGACATCAGCAGAGCTCTTACAGAGATAGCAGCCACACGTCGAGGCTGTGTCACTCCAATCACCTTCCCCTCGGCTGCCCAGCCAGCTTCCAGCAGGTACTGAAGGGGATCAGATTAAAACAGAGAGTAGATAAAAAAAATTTTAAAAAAAAGAGTACAAAGCACAAAAGACATTGATGTTGCAAAACAGCAGTCACTGCATAAATTACACTTTAGCTGATCCAAACCCTGCTAGCAAAATGAAGCTGCTAAGCATCAGCCAAGGTCATGTACAAACACTGTGGGAGTTACACCATAAAGAGGGTTGAAGTCCACTGCGGCAGTGTTGTGCCTTCTATTCATTTTAAACATTTTTCAATGGCGCTACATGTTACGTGGACTAAGTTACACTAACCTGAGGTATCTGTGTTGTTTTTCCACATCCTGTCTCACCAACTATGATGACTGTCTGGTAGCTCTCCACCAAGTACAAGATGTTGTTTCTGTGCTGAATAGGAGACGATTCACAGAACAGATCATTAACAACCATTAAAAATCACAGGGAGATGCACAAGCACAGTAGGCATTAATCACTCTGACAAAGTCGCCCTACGACACATTTAGGTGTGTTTAGAAGACGGTGAAACCTTGAAAACGGGAAGTTTTTGTCGTTGTTTCTCTATGGACAGGGCGGTGTGCGGGTTGAAAATGATGGGCGAGCCGGTGGTCTCTGTGTTGAGCTCCCGCTCCTCTGAGATCCCTGGTGCCTCAGACCCTGGAGCAAAGCAGGTGAACATGAGGTGTTAATTTAAATGTAAGCAGGCTGAGGATTAAGAGGAGTTTGACGGTTTAATTTAATGCACTGACATGAAATGAGATGGAAAGCTGTGAGGGACGGAAGCCCTTCACTGGTGGCATGTGCTCATATCGCTGTCGTACGCGGAGCCTCGCAGCCTGTACAGCTTTATTTTAGCACATTATAGTTTGTTTCCGCAGAGCTAACGTTGTCTGGACTGAGCTGGCTGCAGATATCACGCAGCTGCTGTGAATGCGGGCGAAACCAAAGCGAAACTGACTGGTTCGTATCACTAGTTGTATGTTAATGAAAAACAAATCGCAGAAAAACTTGCACCAAATGACAAATGTATTCATTTTTTCGTACTTACCCGGCTTCCAAAATTTCATCGTGGAGAGGGGAGCCGCCATCTTGGCCACTACGTCACATTGTATTCTCCGTCGGTTTGATGACGTCATTATTTGGGCTTTCGACAGCGATTGTAAGAATGATGCCATTGAGAGAAAAAAAAAGCTAGAGGTGGTTGGCTAAATTTTATTATTCTCTAATAGGGACTCTGAATGTCAAAAGAAGATACTACATTTTGACTTATAACCAGTGGTGGGAAAAGTATTGTAATTTGAGGATAACATTAGATTGTACAAATTCCACCAAAAAAAACAATATACTGATCCCACTAATGAGCAGTGTTGGAGGAAGCTGTAATCAACTGACCATTACTCACTGAAAAAGTAATTGCATTACTCTTTACTCAGCAGCAAAATGCATTACATTACTTTACCTTCAATAATCAGCTGTACACCTAAAAAAAAAGGGGGTGACTCAAATGTACCAATGGCTTATATTGGCCATGCCAGGCAGCAAAGGCAACACGGCTTTTAAACAGGACAATTTTGGAATAACCTGGAGTTGAATTATCAATGATTGAAAAGACCAACCTTTCTAAAACTTGTATTAAGACTTTGAACATGTCTACCCCGAAATGTTACAGTATCAAAATTGGCCTCCATTACACAGAGATGGCAAAATGTAAGTGATTAAAGCATAGAGTTCAGTGCAAAAACATATGCAAAACATTACTCAATGAATCACTTGACAAGACGGAATGCACTTGAATTTGTTCTATATTTCAATAAAAGCAGAAACAATCTCTTTGAAAATGGTGGCCAAATAAAGCCCATGTTTAATGATTCTCAAAAGATTTGATCAGAAAATACAATCCTTTCAAACACCAGCTGCATATCTAATATAACAGTATCATTACAATAACTTTGCAAGAACAGATTTTAAAAGTTCTTCACTACAAAATACTGAGAAATATGTTACATCAAGCAAGATATAACATGAGTACAAATAAATCTGTGTAATACAATGTGGATTTGACAAAAGACATTGTACAGAACTTACAGACAAGTTTAAATTAATTTCAAAATAACAGGTAAGACTTTGATCTGGAAGCTACATGTGAGAAAACAAAAACTTAAATTATTTCTACCCTCCTAACTAATGCCATTAGTAAATGACACCTACATATACAAAATCACGGCAGTGCACAGACCAGGGTTTACCTTAAATCTGTGAACATTTGCATCAACATGCACGGTTGCACGCTCTTTGTTTTGAAGATTAATTTGGATGGACAAATGGTTCGGAGTTCCTGACTGAATTAAGAGTGTTTTCATACAATTTGCAGATACTGTCATGTATACAGGATATTGGGTGATATGTGTATCTCACAACCAGGATTTGTTTTGATGTTAACATTAGCACAACTGAGATTTTGGCTGTGGTTAACTCCCACTTACATACTGTAGCTGGTAACCTTAATGAGGGTTACTGTAATGCCACTTTTTTATATAACTGCTTAGGGTCTAATTAATTTCTCAAGAAGGCAAACAACACATTTTTTTGAGTGAAATGTGAAACCGCAGAATCCATCATCGATAATTGAGCAGATGTGATATGATGTCATTTGTTGTTAAGGTCATCGACTGATTAAAAGCTAAAGACTGCCACATTCCTGTAATTTGTGTGACCAGCTTACATGCAGTGAAGTGGGATGAATTCACACACAGGTTGTTATTGTTTCTGTTCTTCTTCTTAAACATAAGAAAGATGCTGCAGCAACCCGATCAGGAGAAACTATCCTCATTCTGTTTTATATCAATATTCTGCTCCAACTGAAACTGAACTACAACCAAGCTCAGCTGATCTATTTACTTTTGGTATCTTTAGTGTTTTGTAAAACATGATGACAATGAAGTGAGAAAGGAAATATGGTACAACAATGCATTAAAATGGAGCCCTCAAATTAGAGCAATGTACATTATTTGAACATGTTCACAACAGTGGTCTTGCAGTATCTTGTCATTCAAAATAGTATTCCCACGATGCACCACACACCAAGAAGTCATACTGTATGTGGGAGAGATTACCCCCCTTAAGCCATGAAGTTCCTGTGTCTTGACAATTTACTTCAACGGAAATGTTTGTATTTAGTGTCCAATGGACTTTCCTCAGTCAAAATGTAGAGCTGTGTAAAATATTATCCACACCACCTGGCAAAGGCACAAAAATGACAAATTAGGTGTTAATGATAAAAATTTACACATATTACAAACAGCTGCATGTTATGACATGACATGGAAAAGGAAACTGTAATAAGTATAATAATAACACTTCTCTTGCTAATTGGGCAAAATAAAATTTGCAGATTAGCTGCACGAAATATGTGTATATTTTTTATACAAATTCCTTCTTAATGACATAGGAGACCAAATTCAAAGTCTATACATTTGAAGTGAAGATGAGATCTCAAAGTCAGACAAGTGATGTTGGTATCTTCAAAGGTCTTTTTTTTGTACAGATTTTCCTCTTTATTTTACAGTCCACATCACCACATCTCAGAAAACAAGGTCATGGGAAACAAAAAGAGGACAATTGTTTTAAGACTAACTTTAGAGTTTAAACGTATATTTCTAAAGAAAACCTAATTAATTAAGCATATTTTTGTCTAAACATGTTTTAATAATAATTAGCATCCCCACCAGAAACAGAGCAAAAGATGTCATGAATCCTTCTTTGGTGAGTTCCCACGTGCCACCATACTCTTCTTCATCAATCTGCTGAAAGCTGCTGAAGTATACATAAAGGACGCCAGCATTGATGATGCAGAATCTAACAGGACAAACATATGAAGATGTCAGATTTAGTGTTTTCTTTTACATAATCAGATATGAAGAGCCTCAGAAGAAGAAGAAAGAAGTCAGGCTGCAATTTACTGTACCCAATACTTACATGGCTATTCCCAGAAATCCTTTCAATGGAGCAACACCCCATATCACTCCAAGGATTACTGCAATAATTTGTCGGAGCCAGTAAATGACATCTAAAAACTCATCCTGTAAGAGACAACACAGAGAAGCGTCAGAGAAAGAAAATAACTGGATTGTAATTCCAATTCTTGTCAAAGTAGTCTTTTTTTCTTTTTTAATTAGAACACCACTATGATGTAGTGCATTATCATCCTCTTAATTTGGTGTTTTATCCTGTTTATTGTAGACATTTGTGTTTGAGGGAAAAGCATGTTCACACCTAGCCCTGATACAGGTCATCAGGTCTAGTTGAGTGCCAGTCTTGTGCCAAAGTGTTTCCTTCAAAGAGTGTGGTTTAGGTTACAACTTCATTTAAGTTAGCTTAAGTTATGGTTGGATGTCTGGGTTAAGGTTAGGTGAAGGTTGTGGTGAGGGAAAACACAAATTGATGAGAAAATGAGCTATTTTAATGGATTTATTCATTACGTAGTCAAACAAACTACCGTGGAAGTAATTCCTGAAGCAAAATGTCTGTTTCAGTCTTTCTAATGTGACAATTTGCCTTTTGCTATAATACATTTTTATAATGTAATTATTAATTTACATTTAATTTCATTCGCATTTTGCAACTTTAAACTGAATAATTAATTAAATAATTATGAGATTAACAGATATTTAACTATAACTAGCTTGCTAATAGCACAAGACGTTGGTGTGAAAGATCAAGTTAGTAGAGAGTCATACATCCATGTACATGTTCTGAACCAGGCCCAAAATCCCGAGACACCTAAAAGTATTTTTAGATATGACAGCTCTCCCAGCCAACCACATTAATCCTTAACTTAGCATGGCAGCTAGCACTGGATAGTCATCTTTACAACTGAAGAAATCTAGGTGAACTTCGGGGCAACTAACAGCGACTGCAACAATATAACAGCTGGGGTAAATTTCAATGGGCAGCTGACTGACCTTCTCTTCCCAAATGGCATTACTGTTGAAGGCTTTGCTCCATGTGGACTGTTTTACACCCCCATTCAGCAGATGACTTTCTTCTTTCCGCTTTGAACTGCTCGTCATTCTTTACTGTTTCCTTTGGCTACAGACGTCGTAAAGTTAGAGTCCGAATGCGAAGACAGCTCAAACTAGATTTAAGTTTCTAACGTTTACCAGAGGGACAAAATACGATGAAATACTCCAAGGTATTACAGGAATGTACGCTCCGCTGATCTGACAGATTTCTCTGGCTAACCGAAAAGGCAATCAGAGCATGCGCAATGTTGTTTGACCCCAGCCACCAATAGCCAATGAGAGAGTGCGACGTTTCTGCGACGCTGTTGCCGGAAATGATAAAAAAAACTACAGTGACACCTAGTGGTAAAGAGTCGCTAACGCTTTCAGTTTCAGATATACCGCCTCGTCAAAAAAGGCACCACCTGGATTTCACTAAGCAAGTAGGTAAGGATTCTGTTGGATAATAAGTGCAGTGATTAATGTGTTTCAGCTGGCAACACAGTGAGGTCACCTGACTACCTGAATGTGCTAATTGACCAAGTTTTTCCAACTATGGATTGTTTTTCCCTGCCATGATGGCATGGGAATATGCCAAAACAACAGGACTCATCAGGCTCATTTTGTCATTCAGTCATGGATTGGCCACCACGGAGTCCTTAACCCCATTGTGACTTTTTCTGTGATAATCATGTTAATGTGGTCCAAATTTCCAACAAATTTTAAATGAATCAGTGACATGGCTTAAATATGGGGCTTGTATGGACCCTGGGCAGTTGTCCACTTTGCCTGCTGGTACAAACTATGCGGTAAGAGAAATATGTGTGTGGTGTGTTGTTTTATAGTAAACATAATATGTAAGAAATAGAATATGCACATTGTTTTTTACTCCCACAAGTACAGGCAACATTTGATGAATCATACACTTCTATGAAGGCAAACGTTTTCACATTTTACATTATACCTAACAATAAACTCATAATTACTTTCAGCTTCCACTAATCATTTGGTCTGTAAATACCTTATTTTTTTCAATCACCAGCCCAAACCCCCAAAGAGATATTTAGCATATTAGTTTTTAGTTTGTTATCCATTTATAGAAGACAAAGAAAACCAGAAAGTACATATATTTGACAAACTGAGAACAGTGAATTTTGGCCTTTTTACTTAGAATTGTTTTCTCAAAATGAGCAATTAATTGTCAAAATTCAGAAAAATATTGAGATAAAGTTTACTAAGGAGGCAGTTTTTGAGGAACCTCACAAAGACTTGAGCTTCTACACTGTTATTTTTCTCACATATTTCCTGCTTCCATCACACTGTTGTTTATTTCTCCCAAGAACGTTTTCACCCGGATTAGGTCACGTTTTTTGTGAAAAGCTGCTGTTATTAAATCAATATTAATATATCTTTACATGTCACTACTACAATGATTGAAGTGTCCGACACCATAAAACCTGATCTGTGAAATTAAACAATTCACAAGTCAAAAAGTTGGGAACTATAGTTTTACAGGCTACAAAATAATTCAAGAAATGTGTATGGTGTCACATTCATTTTTTTCTTAAATTGTAGAATTTACAACAAGCAGGTTTGTCAGGCCCATTGTTTTTATTGGCTTAACAAGCTACAGGCTCTCATGTTTTATCTAAAGGACGAATGAAACAATGAATGCATGAAATAAGGAGATTAAATGGCAATTATTAGACTCTTGATGAATGGTTACTTTCATTTCCCCCTCATTCCGCCACCTGTCTCGGACTGTCCTGAGTCGTTCAGATCGTTCTGTCAATATCTCTTTTGTCCAGCAGAGGGCTTCATTTGATGATGATGAGCTTCGCTCTGCACCCTCTCACCCTCTCTTGATCGCACTCATTTAGTATAACCACAAGCGACTGATTTTATCTGAATCTGTTTGACCTAATAATCACTGTAAACTGAATAACAAATACTTTTTTATTAATTATGATAAAATAGTCCTGAACCAGATGGTCAGTAAATCTAATGTTAAAACATGAGAATAAAAATAAAACTGAAAAGAATGAGACAATGAATGAAATGAAATTTCTCAATAATATTTTTTTTACTAGGTACTGATTCAACTTTATGATTGGAGGCTGTAGTTTTTGTGCTGTTGAACCTACTGCATTATACTGAGGGGTGTGTGTTTTGTGCAAAGTTAACATTTCTATATAAATGATGGATAGGCTAAATGTTAGCGATGGCTTTTATCCATTGTACCTATAAACTAGTTCCAGAGTGTATATAGATATGGATATGGCAGGATGACACACTGCACCTTTCATGCAACACACTAAATATTACCATAAGCTGTTTTTACTCTGATTTTACCTGTTTTACTTTGTATGCCCATATATGAGGATTTAAATGTCTG
>JAUBNQ010000026.1:14905390-14932453 GCA_032353495.1 Ctenopoma kingsleyae | reverse complement strand
ATATTACCATAAGCTGTTTTTACTCTGATTTTACCTGTTTTACTTTGTATGCCCATATATGAGGATTTAAATGTCTGTTTAGGGATGGATTTGCAACCAAGCAAAGAAGGCACCTGCTCTGGGGCCCTAAAAGAGCCCCAGTATAATTATTTAGACCAGCTTGTAATTGAATTAGCAGCACTGACATACAATATAAACAGCATCCTGCATTATTCTCCTGCAATAATCTTGTTGACCCTGTGTCAATTCAATTCAATTCAATTCAACTTTATTTATATAGCGCCAAATCACGACATAAGTCATCTCAAGCACATCACAAAATGCCTTAGATACCTTTCTAATGGTGCTACTAATCGACGACCAGCAGCTTGTTGATCAGGTCATGTGTCTGTGAGACTGTTTTTCTATATTAGTATGGGTTTCGCTGCCTTAAATGCACAGTAGGCATTGTTGCGAGATTGTACTATCCCTTTAAGAGCGGTCACCTGGGAGGAGGACAGGTGTGAGTTTCTGTAACATCATGTTTAACCGGGAGTGTGGACGGTTTTTGCACCTTTCGAGAACTTGACCACGACCCCGCTGCCGTGTTGGGTCAAAGTCAGGATGGGATGTCTGACTCACTTCTTCTCCCTGCGCGGCGGAGCTCGAGCTCTCACGCCAACTCCACCGTCAGTGACGTCTGCGTCACGTGTCCGTCTCTTCCCTCCGTACGTCGGTCGTATTTTCCTCCCCTCCACTGCTTGCTTTAACACACTCGAAATAAACAAGCGCAAAAAGGGGGCCGTTGTAGGGACCGGGTCCGGCTCCAGTGTCACGTTTATCACCAGCCGATGGATAGAGGGGGCTTACACCTATAAGTTACCATCAGTGAAGCCCCAGCCTCCCGTCAGTTTGTGGCTCCACTGAGCCAATATCATTGTAAACTTTTTTTTTTTTTTTTAAATCCTCCGCTGCATACACTGAGCTCCGACAAAGCGAGGTGAGTGTGATTTTATGATACACGTTTATAGAAGTGTTTCACCTTTCCCCAAACTTGTGTGAGCCATTGTGAAGCCTTACCTTTGCGGGCTGCGCTTGGCTCAGCAGTACTGGCCAGCTGCATGTCGCCTGCTTAAAATGGCGACAGCCAACGGGGGGAGAGAGAGTAGTTTTGGGCTGGGGGGGCTCGCCTTTTCCTCCACTCTGAATTGGTTACAGTGTTTCAAACATATAATGTAGACAAGCCCATTAAGTTGGGGCTCACTCCGCCTAACTTGAGCGGAAGATGAACACGCATCATTTTCGGAAATGTTTGACGCCGCTGCGCTGAGGGACTGACGTTACAGCCACACTCACTTTATCTTTGTGCCGTTTCACTTAACACAGCGCACATTTGCTCGCATTTCCAATAACAGCGTTTTCATATTTGTTGCTATGGTACACTGACGCATGTTTTAAACTTTAATTTATTTTCTCGTGCTAATCAGCCGGCAGATCTACCCCCCCCCCCCATTCCTTCAGTCTGTGCTATGAATGAAGAAGTTAGAAATTACTTTGACCTCCAGTCACTTATGACTAATGTTGTTTTTCATTCTTGCCTTATGAAAATTGTAATAGCTATTTATTATAGGTTAGCTATGAGCTTATGTTATTAGGCCTATAGGCTATGTGTATTTTTCCCTCAACAGCTGATAAAGTGATGTTTGTGTTGACGCTGTTCATAAACTATTAACAGAGTTCATGCTTTATTTCATGGTGCTCAGACGTCAGTTTACACGAGTTTGCAAACCGTTGCCTTGGTTATTTATCATGTCACTGTTGTCATGAGTGTGTGACTGTAGGGATTAGAGCAAAGCTTTCACCAGACAGCCAATTTGTGTCTGATGTCCACGTGAGTCCCAGGCACAGACATGCAGCTTAATCCAGCTATTTATTTATTATTCAAGGTTCAGCTTTTAGTGTAACAAAACAGTTTCTACTGTTGATGATTAAAAGTGGAATAACAATACTCAGTTTAGCAGTGCGAGGGTCTCGTTGCATGTGATCTCCTTAACATCTGTACTATTATTATCATTGTTATTGTTATTGTGCCTCATCTTGGTGGATTTGCTTGTGTTGCTGTGGTGATGCTCAGACTCATTGGTTGTACTCCTCACTGAATAGTCTCACTTACTTCTGCTTCTTTTTCTCAGTTTTAGGTTTGCAGCTGACTCAGGTTGAGCTGTTTATGTATGAAAGGATTAGTCAGTACAAAACGTAGTGAAATTCTATTGTGACTCTGCACTTTTGTTCATGTCGAAAATCTTTTTGTTGTGTTTTATTAGTATCAAACTCTCAGCTGATGTTAGAATGAAATTGAGTGGTTCTTTGTGTGTGTCAGTCATTCAATTATGAGTTTACATGAGTGCAATGACTTTTATCTCCGCTCTCTGTGCTAACTCATGTAATGACACTTTACTTGCGGATCTTTACGAAGTGTGACCACAAAAAAAAAAAAAAAAACAGACTCAGTTGCTATTTAAGAGCCTTTTCAGAGTCTTGAAGAGACCAGTGTGATCTACTCACAAGTCCAGAGCGAGCAAGTTTGGGTCAGTAGCAAGAGCGGCCTCTTGCTCTGCTTGGCTGGTTAACAGCTTGTGATGTCAGCCATTTTAGGTTAGACAGCACAGAGCATGGTGCTCCGCCATATTTCTCTCCCTCCTCTCTCAGCAACCCAGTTTAAACGCATGCACTGGCAGTGGCCACAGCAATGCAGCCGTTTGCAGCCCACACAGCGATCCTCTCCCTGACCTGAGAGCAGCCCAAATGGAACTCATGACCAGAATAAATGACAATGTAGGAGCACTGTCATTGAGGTTTTCTTAATGTTGCCAGTATTGTACAAAGAATTGAAAGTGGAAAGAAGTCCAGACACACAAAACATGTAAGTGGGGAGCCACGGTTGTTAGCAAAGGTATGAGTGAGCGAAACTGTGGAGTAGATTGACAAGAAGAGGTGAGCTGGCGCTGGAGCCATGTCTGTGTTAGGTGGGAGTAAATTAAGTGTCTGGCAAGGTGTTGCTGTTTTGGGATGGAAGAAAATGTGGTGAAGGGGTTTGTGTTTTTGTATAGTGGGCAACAAGTTTGTGTTTTAGAACAGAGACTTGTAGATGGTGAAGGGTTTATCTTCTGGTACAGACCTGATAATCAGCTTGAATACTGAAGGATAGAGGTGGTTCTTCAGCCTGTCTATATATCCATGCCTGCATTGCCTGTAGTGAATACAGGAGCCCTGAATGCCTCAGGCCAAACACAAAGGCCACAGAGAGCAGGTAACAGTGGCTCAAGCAGATGACCGGACATGGACTCACGCACTGAGTTAACAGGAAGAGCCAATAGTGTGCTTTGGCGGCGACGACCACACCTAGCTGGGAGACATCAACACCACGTGAGGGAGGCACTGAAATAGGAGCAGGGCAGGGACACTCCAAATACCACTCACAGGGGTGTGTGGAACAAACAAGGCCCACTAGAGCCCGAGACTGGATGGCATAGGAGGTACGTGTGTCTAGGTCTGAGTAACCATATGTGTGCGTGTTTACCCACACGCATGTGCTTTAGAGAAATGAGCTGGTGGTAGAGAGAAAGGGGGTAGGAGGTGGTTGCCATGGGGACAGTAACACACCAGTGGCGCTGCCGACCTGTCTCCCTGGGCCAAACTTGCTGGGAGAGGGAGGAGAAGAAGGAATGATGGGAGGGAGGGTAGCACAGGGTGCAGAAACGCTTGGACGAGGGAGGGGGGAGTGAGAGTGAAGAGACCAGGGAAGAGGGAGGAAAAATGAGTGAGGAAACGGCGCAAACAAGGATAGGGCTGCCTGTGTTGTATACTTATTCTCTGTCTTAGTAAAGAGAAAATTCATTAGACACACACAGATATCAGCATTACACATGTAGTTTCAACTAGGTGATGAAACGAGTTGTTGAGTTAGACTGCAGCTACACTATGCAGCCAAGCTGTAGGATTTCTGATGTCTGTTAGCGCTATTATTGGCCTGTACTCAGAGGATATAGCCTTGGCCTAGACCTAAGACAGGCCAGGGGGTGAAAGGAGGTCATGCTGGGCTGAGCCACTGATAAGGCACAGATAATATAGGTTATGAACCATGAGAACAAAAACATAGTCTTTGTGTGTCACTGGGAGAACTGAGTTTCACACACAGGCAAAATGGCAGCCTCACTACCTTAGTAAACAAGCCTCACACACAGGCATGCAGGCAGCCTCCCCCGCACGCCACATACACACACAAACGCAAGCACACATGCGCCCCCGCCCACCCTGCCCCACCTCCCTTCTCTTCACTCTTAGTCTCACAGGAAACCCACACATGCAAATGCTGACACATAACAGACACAAACCCATTATCACCACATGGTCAGTCAGCGTATGTGCAAAATTCAAACTAAAGTTTTGGGGCGATTCACTCGTACAAGTAAGTGAAAAGTTGTCTGAGCCTGAAAACGCAGACACTAGAGCTGCCCATTTCAACTCACCAATAATGGCAGTGATTGCATTGTGCTTTGCTTCACCTATGTGAGGCCCATGGGACTTGGCTGTTTACTGTCCTTGCAGAGGCACAACTTTTGCGGGTGTGCTCGAACAACTGTGTTTTTTGATTTCCCACAGTGCGGTCTTTGGTGTCTTCACGGCTGTTGATTTATGCGAATAAGAAGATTTTATACTTTGACACCTTATGTATTCACCTTTTTTTTTAAGTTGAGTAATTAATTAGCATGAGGTGCTGAATTGCATGCATGTGCACATACAGACACTGAATGTCCACTGGCTGAAGAGCTCGGGGTGGAACATTCCAGGCTTTGCAGTGCAGCAGAGAGGGAGGGAGAGAGGAGGTAAGGACTGTGTGATTGTAGTTTGGAGCAAGAAGGGGTGTCGAAGAGCGGGGGTTGGCAGTGTAGGGTGGGATGGTGTTGGTTGGTTGGATAGAGGGGGTATCAGGGAGGAAAATTCCTCACTGAAACACCTTAGTGCTTCCTCCACAACAGTTAGCACCCCTCCTCACCCCAAACTGGCTGCCCATCCCCCACCACCCTTTCCCGTTCGCGCTCCCTTTCCTCTCGCCTGCCCACCCACACCCAACAGAACCACGTGATGGATGGCTGAGACTGCCCACCCATAAGCCTTTGTGTTCATCATGTGACCAGTCTGCCTTGGCAGAGAGGTGCCCCCTGATGCAGAACTGAATGGCAGGGGAGTAGGAGGGGTGCACAACAGCCCAAGCCAAGGGCAGTTACTCTCTCTGGGGGGTGCATGGGGGAACAAGGGGCATCACGTTGCCTCCACAGTTTGCCTGTTAACCCTTCATGCTCAGAATCAAAGACGGGGCTTGTGGAAAAGAGATAAAGATGACCAGTCAGATGTGATTGCAGTGATGTCTTCGTCACAGGATTTATTTCATCATTGTTTGTTTGTTGTTCATTGATTATTTATGGTGCTGATTAAAAAAAGTTCAGATGTTAGTAAAATGTGTAGACTCTAGATGAACTGAATAATGAGTTACTTTTGTTGACTCTTGTTGACTTCTGAACAGTGAACTATGTATACCTTGGTTAAGTTTGTGTGTGAAGGAGCATCTGTTACACCCCAGCTCTGAAAGGGTTAACTGGGCTTTGAGCTAATATGCCATGACCTTTCTGTGTCAAAGCAAGGGTGTGTGTGTGTGTGTGTATTTGTGAGTACATGAGAAACAAAGCGGTTGCAGTTGAACAAGCTGTATTTGATTGAAGAAGAACAAATGCATTGCATGATGACAGTGAGGAGTATGCTGCTCAACTGACAGAAATGGTGTTGATGATGCAGCTGCAGCATTGTGCACAGAGACTCATGCTCAATCTGAAACTAGTCTAATATTTACATGGGACTGCTTTCTTTATGCAAAGCAAGGACAGTTTTAGAGTTGGGCTATTTACCAGTAAAGCGGTACTTAGTTGGATTTATATGTAAAGTGTCTGCATAGACAGGGACTGGACTTTGAGAAGATTTTAGGGTTTTCCTGTTGAACTTCGGTGAGCTGTTGAACTTTGGTGAGATTTGCTGCTCTGTGCGTGAGGTGTCATGTCGGTGCAGAGTGACTGGGAGAGCAATTGCCCTAGAGCTGTCCTCCAATACCGCATCACTACCTCTCTGTCAGAGGGAGGGAGCGGAGGAAGGAGGGAGGGGGGAACTTCTCCACAGGAAGCTTCGCCATTTTGTATGGAGACCAGGCATCTAGAGGTGAATTGAAATTTTTAAGATTCATATTCACTTGTGCAGTCTTGTGTGTTTCTGTCTGTACCTTTGAGTGAGAACAGCATCTCTTCAAGGAACATCTGTTGAACCATCCGCTTGCACAATTGTCAAGTAGACCTTATCTCAAGAAACACATTCACAAGTGAGTATATGTGTGACAATCTTTATGAAGGTATTCAGTGAAGCTACAGAGGCTCTGCATTGACAAAAAAAAAAATACAGAATGTGCTCTCTCTGTGGGGGTGTGTCTGAACGAGGGGAAGTGAGACAGAGTTGTGTGGGGGAGGGGAACGAAGGAGGTAGGACAGGAGCTCTCCCAAAAAACCTTTAGTGAAGAAGCAGACTGAGCTTGTTTGAACAGCCTCAGAAGAAATAGCCTTGAGTTTCACAGGGCAGTGGAGTCGAGACGACTAGACTTTAATTTAAGATTAAGATTCTGATCAACTCTGGACTTAAAGGACTAATAATTACCTGTGCTGTTGATCTTTTACCTGGAAACATCCAGCCACTCATGATTTCCATCCACCTGAGAGGAAACTTGCTTGTATTGAGCTGTGTAAGATATCTGATCTCATTTATCTTTCTTCCACACCTGTCTCTACCCTTATTTGTTGAAATTTTACATATTCCAATAACGAAAACTATCCAACAAATTACAGGGTTGAGTGTCATTCGTATTGTATGGTGACTGACTTGAAGTAAAATGTGTTCTCCTCTCTCATTTGCAGGTGTCACAGGTTTTCCCTCAGAATTGCAGTGATAACTGCAAGTGGACCTATGGACAAGTCCTGCCATCCTCCTTCCCCCATGTCTGGTCTATAGTTAGCTGGAAGCAACTCATATTCTCACTCACACCCCACTCACAGCCATTTGACCAGCCCTCCCCACTCTGTGGTCACACCATGGCCAGCAAGAGGAAGTCTACTACTCCTTGTATGATACCTAGCAAGAATACACGCCCTTCAGAGGAGGTTGAACAGGATGCTCCTGTTCTTCTTCATGCATCCAGGATTTCTGGAGGAGGTATCCATAGTCCCCTAGACCCCGGAGAGTCTTCCAAACAAGAGGCAGGGGACAGTGTCAAGGATGATGGTGGCACTTACACCTGTAAGCCTTGTAACTTTGAAACTCTTGACCTTAACCTATTTTTGGATCACGTGTACACTGGGCACCCAGACTTCCGTGCAGATCCTAGCTTCTTTTGTATGAACTGTGGGGTTTCCACACCCAAGTTTGAAGGGCTGGCACTGCATAATGCCAGGGTTCACCCAAGCACATTGAACACCACTTTGCAGCTGAGGAAAAGGGACAGGAGGGTTGTGGTGGAGCAGAATCTGGTGATGGGGACAGAGTCAGGGAAGGATAGCGAGATTTCCATCACCAAAACCCCAATCATGAGGATGCTGAAGAGCAAATCTGAACCTAAGCGGATAGTTGTGTCTCACCCAGTCTCTGACGAGCCTTCATCAGACCCTCATTCTCTCACTGTCTCTAGAGAGGCTGAGAGAAAAGAAACTGCTGCAGTGACAGTCACTCATGTTCCCACAATAGTCCACAATGGAACCACCAAGGTCACACTGCCCTCAGCAATCCAGATTGTCAATGGCTCTGGAGCATTACCTATGCTTAAGACGCCCATCACACAGGTAGGTGGGAATTTCTCTCTCTTAGTTTGGCTGTTTTGGAAAAGTCTGTTTTGATAAGTTAATTAAACTTTCTTTTATTTACATTCCTTTCATTCTGTTTCCAATAGGTTGTCTCAGTGGTGCAAAACAGAAGCCTTCAGCAAACTGCACCAACCACAGCTTCTGCAAATGTTTCTTCCTCCCATTCTTCCTCCAAAAATCTCCCCAAGGTAATTGTTTTAATTTACTTTTTCTCCAGTGTTATGAAGTTAACTGGATATCAAGTAACATAAAAATCTCCTGCTCTTGTTTTCAAATTTTTCCTCCCAGGTGATGATTCCGTTGAGCAGCATCCCTACCTATAGTGCCTCCATGGACTCCTCTTCCTTCTTGAAGACCTCCTTCAGCAAGTTCCCATACCCCACAAAGGCTGAGCTCTGCTACTTGACTGTTGTGACAAAGTTCCCAGAAGAGCAGATCAAGATCTGGTTCACAGCCCAGAGACTTAAACAAGGCATCAGCTGGTCTCCTGAGGAGATTGAAGAGGCCAGGAGGAAAATGTTCAACACCATCATCCAGACAGCACCCTCAAGCTCACAGAACCTGACACAGAGTCAACACAGCCCAGCCCAACACACAATCACAGTCCTGCCTGCGTCACTGGGAGCCACAGGGATCCCTCACATCCTGCAGGGATCTCTTGTCAGCCAAGGAGGGGTAATTGTCACGCAGCCTGTAATGGCCAATGGTATCCAGGTTAGCAGTGCTCCTGTTGCCCTGGCTGTCACGCCAAAGCCCCAAGCAGCAGCCCGCCCCATGATGCAGGCCCGGCCTGCTGCAGCCCTGGTGGCAGACAAAGGCATCAGCATGGTGGTGGGGACAGTGGGCAGCAGCAGTACTGGGAGCAACATCATTAGCAACAGTAATAGTAGTAGGAGTGGGGGAGGGGGCACAAGCGGTATTATTAGTAGCAGTCAAGCTAGTGTCATCAACCTTAGTCTTGGAAGCAGTAATCATAGTAATGGGAAGGTGAGCAGTGTCAATGGTAAGCACAGCAGTACTGTGGCAGACTACAACGACAAGAGTAATAGTAACGTTACCAGCCCTGTAAACGCTAAGAAGACTGATATAAGTAAAGCCAGCAACACCAGCATTTTGCATAGTGACAACAAAGATGGCAAAAACACCACAGACAGCAAACCTATTAACAATAACAGCAAAGCGAGCAGTGATGGACAAGTGTGCAAAGAAAATAATGGTAGCAGCAACAAAAGTACAACTAGCACAAGTGCAGATGATGTCAACCCCCCCACAAGTGACTCTCCAACCATCAAAATGGAGGAGGCATCTTCCCCTGTCTCCAAATCTTCTTCCCCGTCTCCTGCAGCTCCTCTAAGCAGCACATCTGGCACCCGGACACCAGTTAACACATTCCTCGACTCCAGCTTTTACAAGGGCAAGAAGTCTCAGGAGCAGCTCAACGCTCTGAAGGATAGTTTTCAGGTCAGCCAGTTTCCTGACCAGGAGGAGGTGGACCGCCTCATAGCTCTGACTGGGCTCACAGTACGAGAAGTCCGCAAGTGGTTCAGTGACCGGCGCTACCACTTTCGCAACCTTAAAGGTACACGCACAAGCACAGGTGCACAGAATAAGTCGGGCACTGCAGCAGGAACAGGGAGCAGATCGAGTCTACCAGGGAGCGGCTCCGCCAGTAGTGCCAACCCTGCTGACGTGTCAGAAAGTGGCAGCAACTCTGGTGCAAAAACACCTCAGCACAGCTCTGCACCCTTGAGTCCAACTCCATCACAGACTCCCACATCACCCACCACACCTTCCCGTCGACTCCCCAGACCACCATCTCCTGATTTCACAGCTATCCGCTACAAGGAGAGGGAACCCCACCAGGTGAGACTCTGCCATTGCTGTGTAATTATCCATGATCTTAATGATGAGAAGGCTTTTTATGTTGACAAAATGTTTCCCATGTCATTACTCATTGTATGTTGTAGGGCTGCTCCTCATCTCAAGGTTCCATTACTACTAGCATAATACAAATCTCTGACTGAACTGTCTTAACTTTTAGTTTTTAGTCTGGTTTTGTCCAACCAACAGTCATAGTTGGGCTCCATTTAGAGTGGTTAATTGATCCATTTTGAATCCAGTCATGTACTTATCTCCACTCAGGTCCTCCAAACTATTGAACTTGTTTTTACTTATTATTTATATGTATTATGTTTAGGTGAAGGCACTAGAAGCCAGCTTTGCCCAGGACTCTGACCCATCAGGAGAAGAAGTGGACAGATTGCGATCCGAGACAAAGATGACGAGAAGGGAGATCCATGGTTGGTTTGCTGAGAGGAGGAAGAGAGTGGCAGCTGAGAAAAAAAAGGAGGAGGCAGAACGGGCATTGAGAGAGGAGGATGAGGAGGAGATGGACGTTGATGGGGACGAGCGACAGAGACAGGATGGCTCTGGAGAACTTAAAGTGAACCCTATAAAAATAAACCTAAAGATGCTAAAGGTGACAGAGGCCAATGGCAAAGTGGAGGGCGAAGATTTGGATTGCTCTGCTTTGCCTCATCAATTCAGCAGCACACCTGCATCCTCCCCAGGTGCCACTCCATCTTCCACCCCCAAACCATCCCAAACCCCCACCCCAACACCAAAATCATCCCATTCTCCCAAACCCACAGCCATCCGAGGTAAAAAGACAGCAGAGCAGCTTCACCTGCTCAAACAAGTCTACGCTCGGACCCAGTGGCCCAGCGCTGTTCAGTATGATGAACTCATCTCAGCCACGGGACTGCCCAGACCAGAAGTAGTGCGCTGGTTTGGGGACAGCCGTTATGTGCAGAAAAATGGCCAACTGAAGTGGCTGGAGGCGTACCAGAATATGGCTATAGAGGAGGACCTTCAGAAGGGAAACACACAGATCCTCCAGGACCACTTCGACGTCCATGGCAGACTGCAGGAGTCACAGGTATGAATAACAGAGTTAAAAGTCTCCTAACTACCAGAACCTTAGAAACAGTGATTAACATTAATCTGTGCTGCTTTGACAGATTCACACAACTTTTGCTTGCTTGTTTGTGTTCACTTCAGTTAGCTGGTATTTCAGAGAAAACGTCATTCCACAAAGTGTCTCTTGTTGACACTGAACCTTTTTTAGGCTTTGAGAGATGCACATTGTTAACAGCTTCAAAACCACAAGTTGTTTTTATGTGTGTTAGAAGACACTTTTGGGTCTTGTATGCAAATGAAAGTGACCACACAAGTGATTAAACACTGAATTTCACTTCCTAATTGTAATTGTGTAGCTTGTGCAGCAGCATATATATATATATATATATATATATGTTTGATTTTGATGAATATAATTTTTATAGGTCAAAACAAATGCCCAGGATTTTGTGAGTTTGTGTGTTTCACTGATGTTGTAATTTTCATTTATTGTAAACCACATAATTTCTTTCAGTTTTTACCTGCTCTTTGACTGTGTGATTTTCATGAGACACCGTTTAAAAGAAAACATTCAGTGAACTGTGTTGAACACTATTGTATATTTCTCTCAGTAATTGCTGAGTGAAGTGGACACCGGGAGGCTTCTTGATTACAAAGAGAGGAAATATTTATTTCCGATCTTCAACATGACTGGAAATATTTCAGCCACAACATATTTGTCTCAGCTACATATTATAAATAATATATTTTTTACTGTACTCAGAACTGTCAGTGCCTTACATTTCCCTGTTTGTTACTTCATGGTTTAGTTTACACTTTTTACCTTTTGTTTATAAAGACACACTCAAGATTTAATACAGCTATTCTCATTTTAATCTAGGGCCAGAAGAAGCAATTATGTCTGAGAAGAGTCAGTGTTATGATTATCCTAGGTGCTATTATGCACTGAATATTTTATTTCAATGGCCCGACTTCATTTACACTGTTATAATTATAAGT
Organism: Ctenopoma kingsleyae; assembly: GCA_032353495.1. NCBI lineage: Eukaryota > Metazoa > Chordata > Actinopteri > Anabantiformes > Anabantidae > Ctenopoma > Ctenopoma kingsleyae. The sequence goes on along the minus strand of JAUBNQ010000026.1, from coordinate 14,920,607 downwards.
AGTAGTATTACACCTGTAGCAACACATTGCTTCTAACCATACTTTATCTAGTGTGACCAGTAGCTCAGCACATTAGATACACACTGGTGTAACTGACATCACTGAGTCAGTTTGCAGATTTAATGATTCATCTGTTACTGTGCTATTGTTAAATTACTGTACATTTTAAGCATTTACCCTTATGGTGTTTTTTATTAGTACATTCAAATTTGTTTGAGTGTAACTAACACATATTCGTTGGCACTTTGGATATATTCTTTCAGTTTTTATTTAGCCTTTTCTCTATTCTCAGTTACAGGAACTTGCGCAGATCAGTGGTTTAACAGTGGACTTGGTGCAACGTTGGTTCTCTAGCAAGGCGTCTTTGTCTGGAACGGAACAACCTGCAGCCGCCCGCGTGACAGGACCAAGACCAGTTGCACCAGGAATACCAGCCGAGCCACGAACAACAGGATCCTCCCCTGCAGAGTCGCAGCCAGGAGGAGGAACGGAGGTGAAAATGGAGCAGTCGGTGTGTGGTGTCCCAACACAGGAGGAGGAGGAGGCCAACACTGAGAAGACTGTGAATCCTACTGAAGGTAGGCTTCATGTGTAGAGTAGTCTATAACGTCAGAATAAGATTGGTCAAGCAGGGTAAAACACATTGTGACCAGACTGCGTTCTGCTACTCATCATCATTTACTTGATTCATGTAAAAAATAAATTTCAGTTTTACAGAGGCCAAGGTAAAGCCTTCAGTTTTTATGTTTAGTCTGACTAACTGAGAGATTTTCAGTTTACGGTCACACAAGGCAAAGAAAAGAAGCAAATCATAAATCGGGATGAATCATAACACGTGTCACAGCATGCTTCATACTCATAATTATGATGATTATGTGTTTGCATGTTCTATATTAACACTTCTTTGTCACTTGAGACATATATTTGTTTGTTTCATGCAAATACATGTCTGACACCAGTACACTGATGGATTTCTTTTTTTCTTTTTTCTTTTTTTAATTACAGAAACGGTCTGAAGAGGTCTTTTGTCTGAGGAAGGAGTTCACACACAGGTGGTCTTTGTGTTGGGAGTCTGAGTAAAAGACGACAGATGCGGTTGTAACAGGATCACTGGGTGGAAATGGACCTTGAAGTCATCTCCACCCATCCCTCTCTCTCCTTCTCGCTCACACCCCTAGAGGTAGGCATGGCCTCCCCCGCTACGTGAGATGGATGCTAAAGCCACTACCCCCCTTCCAGTCCATCCACCCACCCCTCTCCCGTTTTGTCTGCCCCTCACTACACACATGCTCTCACTCCCTCCCTGATATCCTCCCATCCGCCATTTTCCCTTCAGAAGGAAGGTGTAGTAGAATTTCCACAGGAGTGGAGGTGGTGGTGGTGGAAGGAGGGGCAGTTCTGACAGCGTTTTTCTGCTGCGTTTGTTCCGCCTGCCTGCTGGGTTGGGAGACGGGATGAGAAGAGGAGGGTAGATGTAGAGGAAGAAGAGGAGGAGGAAAAAAAAAGGGAGAAGGGTGATCGATTGACACCTCAGCAGAAGCTGATCAGGGTGGGGGTTGGGTTTGGACAGTTGTCGACTGAGTCAACCCTCAGAGAAAGATCTGAGAGAGAGAGTTTTGAGAGATTGTTCAGTTTGTTTCGGGGTACGAAAAAACTGCACAGCTCTTTGCTACAGGGTGCTTGCCTAGGCCTTAAAGTAAATCAAAAGAACTTTCTTTTTTTATTGTGTCATCTTCATACTCCTTTTTCCACAATCACGCACTCACACACTTTGACTTCATGCTTGCAGCTTACTTTGAATGTGCTAGCTAGGCTGTTCATAGCATCTTATGTGAAACACAGCACTGATGTTAATCTTGATGTCTTGAGATTATTTTTGGACATCTTTTTGTACTAACTTTTAATTTCTTATCTGTACACAACCTTTGGTTTGGTAGGACATGAAATTGTTTGCTATGAGAAAACATCTGGATTGTTTCATCCAAAGAGGGCAAGCACCCTGTTGTCTAAAACTAAAAAAGTGACACAATGTATTAGACTGTATGGAATCTGGTTTGTGTTGTAGCATCAAGTGCTTCTTTACATCACTGACGTGTACGTACATTTGTTTTTATGGAACTTTCTTATAAAATAAATTTGACTGTAAAAGAACTGTGAACTTTTACCAGAGTTCCATACTTAGGCTTGATGTATAATTTTTACAGAAGGTATTTGCAGAATAAACCGAATGTAATAAACTTGTGTCTCAGAGTGTCACTGGCCTACACATTCTCCACATGTAGTGCAGCAGTAGCTGAATTACACAGCTGTTACTGTTTTTGCCAATAAAGCCTGTAAAAAGACCAAAACTAACAAGCATTACCTGTGTTAATACTTGTTCCTCTGCATCAGCAAAACATTAGCCTAATACTTAAGCGCTAAAAACATGATAAATTGTAGAACTTAATTGCTGACCTCTTACAGTCTGTTAACTTAATAAAAAGCAGCTGATGCCATCCAAATGTTTCAAATAAAAATAGTATTAAAATTGTTTTGTATCAGTCCAAAACCCAAAGATATTCATGTTATGCAAGATAGAAAAACCTCAGAACTAAGGAATACTTGACATTTGGCTGGAAAAACTATCGGTTAATCATTTCAGCGCTGCAAGAGTTTAGTCATCCTGCTCTCAGGCTGCTAATGCATCCGAGACTGAAACTTCAGTACTCTCTTCCTGTGGTACAGTATCTGAAGTTAATGAAACTAGTCGTCTGTTGAAGTTGCATTCAACAGCCGTTAACTTAAAATAGATGCTAATGAGTTAAGTAAAAAAATTCCCATTTGAAGGCAAAGAAATTAAGGCAGTAGTATAAAGTAGTAAGTATTTTATTTACTTTTCAGGCTTGAATATGTTTCATATGAAAGGCAAAATTAAGATGAATACTCTTCCTCTCCATATTTAGGCACATTACAGAAAGACAGTTGTAATGAGACTTTCAAAAACAAGAAGATTGGAGGAAAAAAAAAAACAAAGCCAAAAACATGACTCTTATGGGCTCTGTACACCCACACAGGTGTTTGACCGCTTTACAGTACGTTTGCCACCATAATGGGTGCAACAAACCACACAGGAGAAAGAGGGACATGTCAATTGAACATGGTCTATGCATGCTCACATAATGCTGAGAAGGTCTAATCAGTCAAAATAAATGACAGGACCTGTGTGGGTGTACCATTGCTCTGCAGTTGCTTTAAGCCCAGCAGGGTAGGTGAATGATGTGGCTTTAATGTGATGAGGCACATAAACATTAACAGACAAGTCAGCAATAAGAAATGCAGCATTGGAGGGAGAGCTCTCCACAAAGGCCATTCATCGACCACTGAAGGAAAAAAAGAGATGTAATATGGAGGAGCTTTGGGATTAAAACTGGGTGCAAACTCAAAAAATGATGCCAAATATTTTCAGTAAGTCCTCAAGTATTCATTCCTGTCCCTGCTTTTACCTTAAATCATACCTTATGGCTTCGGAGTGACTCAGTGGTCTAACACTGAGTGAGAATACTGAGTTTACATCATCACACACGAGCGGAGAAAACACTGTTTCTGACATAAACCTGGAAAGGTAACACCATTGGTTATATGTAAGCTCCGCCTTAGCTCACTGAAGACCCAGACTTCAACCCTCAGGCACCTTTGTCATCCATCAGCCTCAAAAAAACAAAGCTACAATACAAGTGTTATAATTTGACACAGCCTGCTTTCACCCCACAAACACAGGAAACTTCCTGCACATTTAAAGGCACAAACATTTACATCAGGAAGAGTCTTAATCACCAAGTTAGATAAGCCTTTATGGATCTCAAGTTGGGAATGATGAGTCGTGAAATGTAGTATTCGATATTCGCTTGAGACGCCAGCCATATGTTCACACACAGTCTCGATTTTTGCACATTTGAATTTCGCACAAATAAATCCATGGGCAGTGGCAATTTAACAGTATCTCATGGCAATGTAACTTTTAACAAAATTATGGCTGCATGAACAAAAAAGGTCCCTTATCTCTGTGTCTGTCAGCAAGACAAATAACACGGCATGATGCTTCACACCTTACACTGGCAATGCAAACTGGCTCACTAGTTGGTGTTTTCCAACTTCAAATGTACATGTCAACAAATGAAAATTAAAATAATATGGCTACATTAAAATGTCTTTGCTTCAAAATCCATTTAAGATACGTCTATTGGAAGTGAATTAAAACAGAGGCTGTTTTTACATACATGGTCACAGCACTGTGCCAGGTGTAATAACTACTGGGAACAAATTAAAACACTAAATAAAGGGGCCATCATTTCTATTAAAATATCCAAAGCATTGCATCATAAAAACCTGGGAACACAGGACTGCACGGTTATCATGTAACTGTATTACGATCTCCAGCTCCATTTTCCATAATGCCATTTATTATAATACAGATGCAACTGAAATGTTTGCAATGTTCCCTATGAATGGACAATCTTTTAAAATGTGAGTACATAATTTAGCTCCTGAAACTCAGAAATGTAATACATTATACAGCATAGTTAACAGTATGTAAACTTGTAGCCCTATGAATGATTCCTTGATTGACAAGACATCTGTGCTGCCATTAAAAGGCCCATAAACACAGTTAGATGATACAAGCAAAAATCACAAGGACGACTTGGATTTTCATAAATATCTTTCACACTCAGACTACAACTCCTTAGACACAACATTTATCTCTGGTCCTGTTCTATCGCACACTGAGGTGTTAGATCTACAGACATGATCACTGAAGAGTAAGACTGTCAGTGAGAGACAAACAGATGTTTGAATGTGTCTGACTGGCTTTTAAAGGCGCCTGCAATGCATGAAAATGGAATGACATGCAGTTTCTTGGAATGTGAGTTAGAAATAGAAAAAAAAAAAAAAAAAGCCTGGCTGTGTTTATGTGTATGCATGTGTTTGTGAGTGCAGACATAACATAAGATGCTGCCTTCTCTCCAACAGTTTCCAACATAAACAGGTTATGACTTCTTCCAGGTGCCTTCAAAATAAAAATTACATATCCCACCAGGTTTAAGATGTTGGACTGGAGGTGCATAATTTCCTCCAAAAAGCAGAGAATAGAGATTCATTAAAAATAGCTGTAGAGAACCCTCGTGTTTTACACATGTACAAAAAAAAGTCACATTATGAATGTCGAAAGGTTTAAATAATTATGATCACTAAAAACATGGAGAGAGGAGCTCTTTGAGAGCAGGTCAGCTGCTGCTGTCCTCTGGCCAACAGCACAGCAGGAATAAATATATATAATCATATACGCCAAATAGAGAAGAGTAAAGAAACTTAACTGGGAAACAGTTTCAAACTGATACCTTTCAGAGTTCTCTCTTTCCCTCTTCTCAGACTCCTCTAAGCAGCTGTTGTGCATACCTAAAACACAAGAGGGGACAACCCGCCCCGCAAATGACCGGTCCAGAGCTGTAACCTTTTCAGCCGTGTTTTTGTTGTCCTGTGAATGTCCGTTTCTTCTTCTTCCTGTCTAATGTGGCCAGCTTCCTGTCTTGCCCCCCCACCCTCCTCCTCTTATGTCCAAGTCTCTCCTTCTTGTCAGGCGAGTGGTGAGGAGGGTGGGCGGCAGAGAGGGGAAGGAGGGGGGTTAGCGGTTGAAGAATGGAGGGAGGCAGAGCTGCCTGAGATGTAGGCCAAAGCGGTGGTGGGCGTTTCCATGGAAACAGTGTTCACAGCAGTCAGTGACATCATCAGTACGGGAAGAGGCGACTGGGTGAGGAGGGGTGGGTGGTGGTGGGGTGCAACAGAAATGCTTCCTGATTGGCTTGGACTTAGACACGGTTCTCTCCGCCCACTCTGGTCCTCCGCAACATCCTGAGGTAAAGACAAAGACAGGAGGATGTCTGGAATCTTCTTCAGCTGCACAGGCCTGAAAACCCCCAGAATAAAAAAAACACAGTTACCTTCTGTTCTGTGGGTCCATGTGGTCCAACAGTGCCTCCTGGGACACCCTGAAGTCATCAAGAGGGGACTGGTAGCGAGATTCAAAGGAGCCCTCCCTCCCCCTGTAGGCCATGGCCTGGGCTGGTGACTGGGGCAAAGTAGACATGCTGGAGGAAGTCGAAGACACAGAGGTCAAATCTCCCAAACGTTCCCTCCCTGGTTGGGCAGATGCTGACACTGATGTGGCCCCGACTGCAACAAACGGGCTCAAAACGTCTCCGTTTTCATCCTGAGATAACAAAGGAAAAGAATTCAGGATCAAATTTTTAACTCCAAGCATTTGATTGTTTCATACTTAATTCTGAGTGTAGAGACTATTTCCTAAGAAGCACTAACATATAGGCTCATTCTGAAAATAATTAGATATTTTGGGAAATACTTTGCTTCCTTGCTGAGAGTTGAGATGAAAGCTACATACTTTCATGACTTTATGATAAATATAGGTGCGGAAAAAGCCACCAGATTCTCTGATATAGACACATACAGGTTTATATCATCGTTAAGGCCAATTCGTACTTTCCGCTTGACCTTGGGCAAACAAATTGTCCACTTCTATAATGTGGGTACACCCTTTTTACCCACCCATTTATACTACAATAATGAACAAATATTTAGGTGAGACGCAACAGCAAGAAAAAGTAAAAGAAATTTAAAAGTATGTGTAAGCAAGTATATGCTTAAAAGGTGTCAAGGATGTTGAAATAAACTATACATATCTGTGGTGCATCAAACAGGATACATAAGGTGTGCATACAGTCTGCACAGACAACTTTGTGGGCTGCACATGGACATACATATTCCACTTGGCCCTTCACAGATTTGGGCAGATAACATAATTTATGTCACCACACATTAGTGGATAAGTGGATGCGGAAAGCATGACTTGGTCTTTAGCAATTTCTATACACAACAACCAGACTCAAGTAATTTTAGGACTCTTATATCACTGAGGCAGCTCTGTGAAATCGCTAATAAGTTTGTTGAGGGGTGTGCTAATTAGAACAACTTAATGCATTGTCCCAGAGCAGAACAAGTTTTGAGATAACAGCGAATCAGTGGCTAAGAGTTTCTGACATTAAGGCTATATATAGCAGTTGGTTAGTCCTCCATAAAGACTGGAAAGAGACAGCCTATCTCTGTCCAAAGGTAATGAAACCCCATTATGAGTATCTCTAAAGCTGACAAATTAACATGCTATCTTTGTTTGTTTAATCCATCCAACATTTCACGGTTTTATAGGTGGTAGAGTAACTTACATGTGTCTTATTGTCACTGTGAGGACAGTGTAGAAATCACTGCACCTGCCACACTCCCCTACCATAAAACCATGATTTGTCCTTTGCATCAGCTTGGGCTTCTTCATCTTCACATTTTTGGTCTCAAGCGTTATAGATAGTGGGGGCATTATAGATCAGTTTTAGGAAATCTTCAGTATAGAACAGTAGCTCACCCTGCCTCGGATTATGTCCATATGGACTAAAAGAGACGCCAACTCCAGATCCTCATTGTAGCTGTTCTTCAGAGGTACTGACCGGTAGCCTGGTGAAATACAAAGACAGACAAAGGCCTGTATTATGGCACAAAGCTGCAACAGTAGTTCAGGTCATTTCAGAGAGCACATATTGTTGTGTGTACCTGTCTTCAGACCATGAATGGGGAATGTGGCCTGAGCCAGGAAATTTTGGTCATTGAACATGTCAATCTCATACACCACAAAGCGCAGGAAGGCGAATGCAGAGTTGCACACTGTGAACTGGAAAGGCTTTCGGGGCCACGTGGGGTTCAAACCATTATCAGCTTGAAAAGACAAAAAAAAAAAGAAAAAAAGATGGACAGAGAGATGAGAAATGGACAATATGAATCAACCACTGCTGTTGTTACTATAATATTATAGTTACGAGTAATACCGTAGTGTCCCAGACTTTTCAGTAGTCATATAACAGTCAGTGACCTGATACAAACAGTGCTTATTCTTTGACTAAGACCATTACTCATGAGAGATATCCCTGAACTATGCAATGTTTTCCATTTATGTTCCCACACATGACTTTGTTGTTTGTACAACTTCCTGTTTTTCCAGGACCAGACAGGAAATTACAAAAGGGTAATGTATCCAGTTAACAGTAGCTACAGTTGCTTTACTGGCAGAGGGATTCAAGATTAAAATTAGAGCAGCTCTCACCTTCTGAGTCTGTTTTTAGCTTGGCATTGTCGTACTCTGCTCCACACACCTCAATCTCTATCAGAGGACAAACTATGCCACGTCCATGCTTGGGCAGGTGTCGAGCTCCCAAAACCTTCATAAGAGGAATGCAGGTTTTTGCATTAGCTTCTCTCACTTCATTTGTTTCAGCACATAAATATAAAATAATAAACACTATGACAGGGGGCCACAATGTCAGTTAGAGAAGTGAAGGGTTACAATGTGAGCCACATTCTGTAGCCGTTATTTGGTTATATGAGCAAAACTACAATAACCATTCAGGACACAGTACCTCTATCTCTAGAGTGACTTGTTCAAGGCCTCGAAGTGTATTTCGGTCAAATGGATCAAAGTTATCGTCCCTCATGATGGGCGGCTGAAGGACGTAGCCGCTCCTTCCGTTCAGCATGAACAGGGCCTGGTTCATCTGCATGGGCTTGTCTGCATGTAGAACAGTGAAGAAGAGAGTTAAAAAGATTTGGATAGTGGATATATACACATGTGTCTGTCTACAGTGATTATCTAGTCTGGCAAGAATGTAGACACCTGCTGTCTGGAAGTTGAGTGCTACCAGCTGGGAACCGCAGAGCCACATGGGCAGTGGGTCATAGTTAGAAGAGTCTAGCCTCTGCCCTCTGGGGTAGATCCTGGACAGCTGTAGTCGATTGTACTGCAGGAACTTCTTGCCCTTAATTTTGTTGACGTACTTCTCTGCCTTAGTCTCAGGGAAGGATGACATGTCCCGGAAACAGGCTCGCTCTGTGCCAATCTCTACAGGAGGTGGAGAGAGAGAGAGAGAGAGAATACACCTGAGCCACATGTACTGATACTGAACACAACACTACTGTATTCTGGATTCACAAGTACAAAATCTGTTACATCTTTGCTCCTGTATTTATTAAACTTGGCAGTCTAATGAGTTTGTGTAATTCTTACTATCTTCATCAAATGGCACAGGCCTACAGTAGATGACAAGCTCAGATAATTCCAGTGCAATCTTCTTCCTCCTCTCCATCATCTTCCCCTCTTCCAGCTGAACACAGAAACACACAACTTGAATTACATCAACAGTACCATACAATACCTCTCAGCTTGTATTTCCACAGAGTTACATAAATCTGACACAGACATGAACCCGAAGCTTTATGCTTCCCTCAACAACTACTGCTGAGGTGGGTGCACCCAACAAAACTAAACAGTTTCCAGGTGTGAGTGTGCGTAACTGTGTGAGTCTGCAGAGTGGCATTACTGACAAACGCCACGCTGCTTATTCACCGCTTCTTAAATATAGGTTATGTGTATTACAGGGCAAACACAAGTCATGACTGGCCCCTTGAATCCACAATGCAACATGAGCTTGTTATGAGTCTTGGCCTGTATTTTTCCGTGAGCCATGTATTTACTTTGGCCTCTGAAGTCAAAGTGACCTCCCGGATCTTGCCGACCCAATCCTTGAGTTCGTCTTGGCTGCTGGCAGCAACATCCAGCACTGGGCCCGTTCGCGTGGAGTTGTTAGGCATCAAGGAGAAGACAAGAGGCCTGCTACCCTTTCCATCAGGACGCACAACTGAAAGGAAGACAAAGACATGAGGTTAGAAAAAGGTGCAGAATAACAGAATGAATGTGTGTTTCCCTTATTATTTCAACTTTAACTGTTTAACTCAAATCACTCACATGTGAAAGAAAAAGAAGGCAAACTGTGTGACATAGTAGACATCTAGATGTATTTACAATGATGAAAATGACAAAAGTAGGCAAGTGAGTAAGTGAGAAACTTCCATCAAATTATTGGGATTTTTACTTGGAATAATGCTTAAATAATTAACTTATTTGTCAAAGTACAGTCAATATGCACTTAATTTTAAAATCAAACTAAAAAGTAATCTGTGTTTAGAACACTGGGACAACTATAATTTGATTGGACATGATTTTAAAGGTCAGAGACAAACTTTGAGCACAGTAGAGCATCATTTTCTATACAGTAGGCCAATGGCTTCAAATAGCGTGATTCTGCCTAATATGATGTGAGGGAAGAGTTTGATTCTCCAACCACTAGATGGAGCCAAAAAACACCCAAAGGTACAAACAGGCCAGGATATTAACTGTGGTTAGCTGAGGCCACAACAATGCAGGACAGCATGTGCCAGCACTAATGGGTGTGCATTGACTGGACTGGAAGACATCAATAAAATACCAAATACAGAGCTGTGAGAAAAGCAATAATAAAGAAAAAATGGTAACACAGCAATTCTAAAAAAGGTCAATGATGGATTTAAAAAAAGAAATAAAAGTGGCAAATGTGTCCTTGTGCAATTAATTAAAAATAACTGTTGCGCATGCGCATGCATATAACAGTCAGAATGGCGATTGCCCTCTGGCAAGATGACTGCTTGCTCTGCAGCCTTGCAGCACAGACTCAAACAGGAAGTGGAGGGGCCACTCACCAATCTGACAGGAAGAAACATCCATACTTCCTCTCAGCAGATCTCCCAGAGGGCTGTTTTCTGTCATCTCCTGCTTGACAGAAAATAGGTTTAATCTTCATTAAATATGCATCTCTATGACAGTGGATAATTGACATGTGAGGAATAAGGACCCTCCCTGCAGAGGAAGCAAGTGCACTCAATTTATATTAAATATGCAAATGTGTAGTTTTAGCCCTTTCTTAGTTTATGGGTAGATCCTCACTGTTCTGTCTGGCTCAGCTGCTGATGGACTGATCTCCTCCACATAGTTCGCAGGAAACCACAGCTGTTTCTTCCCTCCACAGTCACCCTTCCACCTGAGAGAAACAGAGGTGAGACGTGTTAAGTTGAGTGGAATGTGGTTTTGTAAATACTTAATATTGTCTGCCTTATAATGATGGCACCATCAGTATTATAAAATGTATTTTACCTAATTTCGTGGGCTCATATCTGTTGTAGATCTGTATAAATGGATAATTTAGAACTATTTCCTGAATGAATACTTGCCACTCACCATCCTCCTTCCTGTTTGTCAACATTAGAGATGATGGCATTTTTGGTGAAGGAGAGTTCATCGTCTCTCTGGGCTTTGTACTCGTACATGGCTTTCACTGTGCTCTGAAAAGACAAGACAGAACGCTTTGGCACACATGTTCACCCTCTCCACCAGAGGTACAGAATTCACCTACACATGAACTTGTCCATATTGGAAACTCACTTTGAATGTTGGCATTTGGTTGGCCTCCACATAAAAGCCTGGATTCCTGCCTTCATACAATGACCCATAGTCTGGCTCCTGTTGGAAATCACGACTGTGTGTTAATACATCTTTAGACTGGGATGCATGGAAGTGCGCCCTTTGTCACAGTATAACAGGTTGTTAATCTGCAGCAAGTGTGACTGTGTGGTGTGGTACTCACAGCAGTGCCTATCTTCTCCAGTGTGTCCTCATTGATAGGGTAACGTAGCCTCATTTTGCGATAGAGAGGGTGCTTTTCATAGTAGCTGATGAGATCTACTAGACTGTCAAACTCTGATGTACCCAGCACCACAGTCTGACCCTCTTGCTGCACGCGACAGTGCTTTATCTTACCCTCGGCCCTGGGAAGAAACCGGAGACATAATAATAATTATATTGAGTTTAAGTGACTCATACAGTAGTTATGCTAATGCTTGCAACATTTGGAAAATAGAAATCTGCATTCTTCCTGTTAGCTTAAAAGAAAGGTAGAAGGAAATTACTTTATATATATGATTACCTGAAGGAAATGGCAAATGAGTTGGGTTCTGCTCTCTTCCTTACTAGGAAAGCCCCATCACGAGGAACCCTCATCAGCATGTTCTCAGCCTGGCTTCTGGAGAGGTTGGCATGGTACCACCTGGGGCAAACAACCACACATTGACACAAAGAAGATAATTCCAGGGATCCAACTATTCATTTCACACTTTTTCCTCATTCTAATTTAGGGTATTAGATACCAGTCTTCAATGTCAAATTGAAACAAAAATGGTGAAAGCTGTTGCTCTCCAGTTTTCTAAATACGTTCTCATCTCAAGCTCATCCTCTGTTTGTAACTTGAAATTCTTTCCAATCTGTGTGAATGCTTAATTAATTCTTAACACTTACTCTTTGCTTTCGTGGGCATTGGTCTGAGGCACTGGCTCAGTCAGCTTCATCTCAAACTCATTGCAGCGCAGTGCCACCTGCTGGTAGTGAGTGATGAGGGCAAAGAGTGTGTCGAACACCAGGTTGTCAGTCAGGTAGAACTTGGGACTGCCTGCCTCCTGACGGGAGTGGATACGACAATGCTGCACCCTCCCAGAACGCCTGATGCAGAGATGATAAATAAGGGAAAAAACTTCACTAACTCATTGCTTACTGAAGATGGAGCTGTCTCAGAGTTTCTATACAGTGTATGTTTTCATATACTGGTTACAAAGCACATACACAAAGACTGATAAGAGACACAGACGCATCATCTTCCAGAACCAAGACACAGACCAAGACCATGCATATTTGGGTCGCAGTTTCTGTCTTGGTTTTAGAACCGTTATGCCCTGAATAATGTAGTCTTATATAAACCAAACAAATGCAGCTACAGTGTGTGAAAAGGGTGCAGGAATTATAAATGCATGTGCACTATACCAGAAAGACAGTGTATAATCTCCCACAAAGGTCTCGCTCTCTCTGACTAGGAAGGAGCCATCAGGAGCACCCGTCTCCAAGCAGTACTCAGAGAGCAGCCGCTCGGCTATCTGCCGCCCGTCCCGTCCTGCACCCAGCTTCCCATGGAACCACTTCTCTGTCACATGTTGGTCCATGCCATTGGACGCCTGGGACATTAGAAAGCAGAGGGAGACAGCTATCAAAATTGTCTGTTCATATGCACAAACAAACCAACTGTAGATACCATGAAGATGAAGCCATTTAAATGAAAGACACTTTTTAAATGCAATGCCTTTAAAAAATAATCATACAAAAGGTTATAGGAATACAATATTTCTCATAAGGTACATGAGTTAAGTCCAGTGGTGCACTAATACTGTTAGAATTAAATTAAGTGTTAACTGCTATTGCTGAAGCAATTCTCATTTCTGTGTTAATCCACTGCTGATTAAACCTACTAACCTCTCTGTGCTCCTCATCATCATCGTTACCCTGGTTATTGGAGGTCTCTTCTGAGTAATAGATCTTACTGCTGGTCAAGACAAAAAAATGAGGGTACCATTCCTGGGGGAAGAGAAGGGAGATGAAGAGATAAAGCTAGTTCAAATGGGCCAAGAGTCACATTAAATATTTACAAGATCCATGTGTTGTACTGAAAACAGCCAAAGTAAGTTAAACAAGTGCCCTCATAAAAATAACTCAGACCAAGAAAAGCAGTTAATATAGTCAAGACTCAGTTAGAAAACAGATGTTAATCAGAAGAGAGTGGTAAGCCACTGCATCTTAATGAAACTGTAATTTATGATTAGCTAAAAACATTTAAAAACAGTTAGAAAAATACTCAACAGGTTTAGAAGCTACTTGTTCTTAGCAATGTATTTCAAGTCATTCTTCCTTCAGCAGCATCCAGAATCTAGTTAGACATACTGAACATGCTTACATGGTTAATGGGGTCTTCCAAGTACAGGATACCGTTTTTGATGGAGTTACTTATATCGTTCTCTGAGTAGGGAGTGGGGGTGGACACTTCTTCATAGGCACTACCTTCTGCAAGCTTCTTATGCTGCAGACAGTAGAAAAGAGAGTACATTCATACAGAGGAATGAGACATACAATCAGAAACTTTATACTATTGGGACACTGTATAAGAAAATTAATTCATAATTTTTCCCGCAGAAAAAGTTGGCTCCTGACCTTAATGAGAATCTTCCTCTTAAGCTGGTTAGGCGAGGGCAGGCCATCTGCTGCAATATCCACCGCCTTGGTCAGAAGCATGTCACCAAATACTTTCTTAAAGTGAGTGGCCATATTTCTCTGCTGCACAATACTGCAGTGGTCCTCGATGGACAGGATGATGGGATAACTGAGGAAAGACCACACGTTTAAACTTTAGGAGGAGCAATTTCAAAGAAATTTTTTTATTTATACCTAATAAGATATGATCTTCTTTGCTCACACTGTACAATGATGAATCACTGGAGCTAGTCTACATTGTTTTGTCTGATATTTTGTGTGCGTGCGCCTCTTTATCTTTGTCATCCCATATCCCTTTATAATCACTTCTCCACTGACGATTGTAAAAACAAACAGAATGGTTTGCACACATGGATACTCACTCAGACGTGACAAAGGCATGCTCTTTGATGGTCGTTAGGACATCGGAAAATTTTATTTTCGTTGTGAGGGTGTGCCCGTGGTAGATGACTGGCATTCCATCTGGACCATCCCAGCAGTCCACTGAAAATAAACACACATACATATAAAGAGGTGATGTGATGTCATCTACAATGCTGCACAGAAAGGATTAAGTTTACATGAATGCAGAAGTAATACAGAGGTACAGAGGAACTTTGAAGTTGAATCATGACAGGTTCACGTCACATTTGTTTATTTCTACATGAGACAAAACAACTCCTTAACAGTAAGCTGGTGCTACAGTATTTATAGAAACCTGCTTGACAAGGATTTGCTGTAAAGGTAATATACAGTGCTGTTATGTAACACTAAGCACGTGTGTGCGTGATGTGTGGTAAGGGTGTGGCATCTGCATGAAAAGAACTGTGGGGAGTAAGTGTCAGGGTTACGACAGTTAATTATGAGGTTCAAAGTCACGTGGTGGTGATTTACTATATGTGGGTAAAACTCTAGTGTGTGCTCGTGCCTGTACCTACATTCAATACAGCGGCAGCCCATCCTCAGACAGCGAGCATATGCCTCCAGAGAGGACTCACTGGAAAACTGGTCTCCTGTCAGGTAGCTAGAAATAAGAATTTAACGTCAACATGTGCACATGTAAAACACACATCTAACCACTCTTTCAAAAAGATTCACACTTTATGAACACGTCGACACGACCATATCGAAAGG